>CM049371.1:34851626-35026626 GCA_026937815.1 Etheostoma perlongum
TGTTCAGTTGTCAGAATGTTGAGAAAGGCATTAATGTGGACTAACTAACAAAGTAGTTTTAATTCAGTAAAAATTAAGTATAAAGTTTAAGCTAAGAGCACCTAGCGTTACATTAAGATAAAAAAACATTTTTAACAGTGCAGCATCAACGCGGGCCAAAGTAAGTTTTGCTGAGGATCCTGGTGAGTCCACATGGTAATTACATAACATACTTGAACACTTGAAGGTATATGGACACTGACAGTAATGTTAGGAAATCTTGTTGGGATATTGAGACATTTGGGAATCCCAGGGGAGCCATTTGATTGGCTGTGCATTTTTTAAAAAAGTGCATCAATGTCACTCCCCCCTCCTGGCATCATTTTATTTAAAACCTCTTTTCTCTAGCGCCTTTGAGCATGACACACACATCTGTGTAAGATTATCCTAGACCTAATAAAGATTACAATGTAATTTACCAGAACTAAGACAGCTGCACAGCATCCCCAGCATTGAAACCTAATACAAATTTGAACTTTATAAAGACAGGTAATCACTTGAAAATATGTCATGCATTAATATGAATAATTATTAACTAAAAATATCAAAGTATTATGTAAAAATCCTTGCATACAATTAAAGTATCTATGTAAAACTCATTACTGACACAATGCACGTAGTGAGATTTACTAGCGATAATAAACTCCCCACTCCAATTACAATAAGACTCTTGGCCTCGAGAAATCATGATGCAATAATCTGCCCATTTACACAGCTGCAGCAGCTCACGGCCTGTCGAGTCCTCCTAAATAATTTGACATGGGCAGTAGGAAGTAAGATTGCTTCATATCGACATGTATTTCTCTTATCTAGTATATAGTGCAGTCTGGAGATGAGAACTGATCATCCGCGCTGGCTCTGTGTACTCGCGCTGCATGAGATGCATGCAATTATGCAAATGGTGTTGAAAGTCATAAAGCCTTGTTTGAGCCTGAGAACCCCCCTCCCTTTCACTCCTGTTCGCCACACTTTGTGGAGAAAACCCACCGTTTTGGATGGCTCCGAAGGCAGCAGGCACGCATTTCCATTAAGAGACTCACCAGGATAGAAGGTAAGCTGGAGAAATATCTCAAAAGTGGGAACAGGATGAAATGGGACCTTTGAGTTGCATGTGTTCTATCAGACGCTGTGTGCCGATGTATTCATCAACATATAGAGTGCTCGATGAAGCCTCTCAGCTGGCTGATCACAGATTGCCTCAACTGTGGTCAAGTATCAACACAGTTAAGGGCCTTGCAGCGTGTAGGTGCTATAATTATACAGTGCAAGTGGTGTGTGCACAAGCACTCTTACCCCTTTCCCTTTTACCCCTGTTAAAGAAATCCAAGGTAAGCGTATAAAATACTTTACCTTACCTTTGCTTTCAAGCTGTAACTCATAGCAAAGGATTCTATACCTAAAACAGATAAATATACATGAATAATTCATATTAAGGGTGTGCTTATTACATCACAGCCACTGTCAATGATAATCAGTTGATGCTGATAAGATAATTTGTATGGTTCCCACAACACAAGGGCAAAGAGGATAATCATACTTTTAGATGAGTAGGGACAATGCGTAATATAATGAGCATGATGGGGAAAGCCGTTAATAGTATGCTGCTTTTTCTGTGGCAGCAAGTCATCTAGGATGGATAAGATCTTTATCAGACGGTTTTGGCGTGTTCTACATTAGCAGTTCAGAGTGATTATTGGAACCAATTGAATAACCACATCTGATTTTTACTGTGGCGGTTATCACAGACTGACAGAGTTTGGATGATGGAGGTGAGTTAGGAGGGGACGACAGTAGGACACCACAGCACAGTTTGACTTGAAAAAAACGTAATAATAATTATGATGAATTTGAGAGGACATCTGGCACACAGATTGACCATCACACCAACATAATAGATATGTTTTTGTATTTGTTTATTCTATATCAACGGCGTTTCATTTCCAGGATTGTTCAGGTGCTGCCGGAAATTCCGCTGGATGTCCCTCTTTTTGGCTGGGTGTCCGTCCCCTTCCTCTTTCTTTGTGTTGGTGTTCTAACCTCTGGTGGATTTCTGAGGACTATGGTTACCTGGTCCTCAGATCTCTGCAGGGTAAATCCAGACAGCTAGCTAGACTATCTGTCCAATCTGAGGACTATGGTTACCGGTTTGCATGGTAAATCCAGAAAGCTAGCTAGACTATCTGTCCAATCTGAGGACTATGGTTACCTGGTCCTCAGATCTCTGCAGGGTAAATCCAGACAGCTAGCTAGACTATCTGTCCAGTCAGAGTTTTCTGTTACACGACTATCAGCCACAACACACCGCACGCTGAGGCGCCGCGAATAGCCTTGAAGCGTAGATTTGTGCTAACTCTGCAGCTTCCGCGCCTGGTGTGTTTTGGCTGTAAAACTATCTTTGAACGTACACGTGTTCCACAAAAAAACAAGTTCCTATCCTATTTTGGCTATTTTGCAGAGGCACCGTTGCTCGGTCTGGAGCTTATCGTCGCCCAAGACTATTATGATTAGTTTAATAAAAATGCCAATAAACTAGAGCACGTTTTTCTCCCATTTGCTGTGTGGACTAGCCAGAACCTCCTCTGCAGCCCTGAGGAGGAAGGTCTGGCAGTGAAAAAAACAGTATATGTGTAATAGTACATTAGTACATTTCTATACTTGGTTGTGTTGTATGAATGTACAGGCTGTTTCTCTACTTGGTGGGTTTTCTGTATTTGCAGCACATTTATGTATTTGGTTATGCTACATTCATGTTGTCAAATCGATATAAGTGTTTTTTTTCATTTGCTCTTATTTTGTCTGTTTGCATGTGTTGCCCTAAGCTTTGGCAGGGGTCACTGTAGAATTCAGGTTAATTGGGGTCGAATCAGACCTCATGCTATGCACTGAAACAATTAGGATATAAATATTCCAACATACCTTACAGCTCAAAATAATAAGCATGTCTGTGCAGTAATAATGATCAAAGGAGATGTTTCAAGGACAGCATCTCTTTGGTCTATTTGTTTTCCTCTGTTGCTGCTGCCGCCAGTAATCTCTGGAGAGCCACTGTGTTTTTTTGGATTGATGCGGACCGTGTAGGGAGTCTGGAGAGCGCTGCAGGCAAGTGTCACTCTCTATTGGATGTTCCTGGTAAATACTATACATGTTTCAAAACAAACTGTCACGTTCCAGGGTCTGAGATGTTTTCATATCTCCGTCCTCCTTTTAAACTCCATGACTTTGAGCAACTAAAAAACGGCTTAATCACAACGAGGTGATGTGGGAGATTAACAGGTTAAGTGCAGAGGTGGAAAGTGTGCTTTACCTTGTCAGGCTTACACAGTGGAAGAAGTATTCGGATTCTTTACTTAAGGAGAAGTACTTAAACCACACTGTAAGAAACACTGTGTTACACATAAAAGTCCTTCATTGGAAATTCTACTTAAAGGAGAATTCCAGTCGATTTCAACACGTAGCTCTGTTGTTTTGAGAGTTAGAGTGCTGTCAGTAGAAAGAAAAGCTAACCAATCGGTGCTGCCTACACCCTGTCAGGGTAAGTTTTAAACTTGTTTTTAGCCTCTAACCATGTTCAAAGTGTCATTTAAAGTGCCTACCCATGTGCAATGATTCCTTCCGAGGGAACACAGTAAATCTGACTGCAGTAGATGTGACATAAAGGCAGAAAAGTTGTTAATCCATACCTCTGTTTATTTCCTGTTTTCAGTCCACACTAGTCAATTGTCAAACTCATACAATCCAATATCCAAAATGTATTTTTTCCACCAAAAAAACCCGTTTTGCCGTTGTTATGTCCTTAGTAATGAGTATGTACAAACAGGCTGTAACCTGACACCACAGTGGAGCCAAAAAAATGACATTTTGAAAATGTTTAGAGACTAAAAACAAATGTATAACTTGCCCTGTTTAAGCCTGTTGGGTGCTAACTCTAGCAGGAGGATAACACGGTGTAGACATCACCGATTGGTTAGTTTCTCTCTACTGACAGACTCCAAATCTACAAACAACAGAGCCACGCGTTGGAATTGACGGGGGGATCTCCTTTAAGTAAAAGTATCAGCAGGAAAATGTACTTAAAGTATCAAAAGTAAAAGTACTCGATGAAAAAAGAAACATCCTCACATTTTACAAACTGAAAACAATCAAAACGGTTCTAGCTGGACTTGTAGGTTTGTATAGTGTACATTATAATAAAACATCATATTAACTAGATGTGTTCTGTGTACAACAATCTTACACTGTTTAGTAACTACAGATCAATGTAGCGGAGTGGAAGTAGAAAGTGGCTTAAAAAGAAAAGACTCAAGTAAAGTACAAGTACCTCAACATTTGTACTTAAGTACAGTACTGAATATGCATGTGAGTGCATAACGTGCGAGTTCTAACTGTGGCCCCCGTGGACAATTAGGTGTGAAAGTAGTTGTTTGAAGATTGAAGATAACATATACCTGCTGGTGAAACACCTAATGAGGATCCTGCACAATTATCGCTTACCACACGCCATAAATAACACCTGGCAGTTTGCATACTGCATAAACAAAAACAAGCATAACAAAGAAGGAGTGAATACAACTGCATGAGGAATTCGTAAGCTAAGGAATAATGGCAGTGGGCTCAGCTGTCAGGAAGTATAAAAAGAGTTGTGGAATCCCTCGCTCTCTTCTCTCCCACTGCAACTTCTGAGACACGTTTGTGTAATTTCACTTCACTCTCAGATGCCTTTCAACATATTTGATGCATTGACAAATTCCCCCTTTCAGTGTTCTCATCATGGCAATTCCCTGGAAATGTACAAGAAAGAAGAGAGGCAAGCGTAGAAGACAAGCAAGGAGCAGGCCCCGCCTTCCCAGATGGGTTGTACCACATCGATTGACTGGTGAAATACATATCTCATATCATATAAAAACCATGCTCAGGGCCATGATGTGTCTTTAGGGAGAAAACTCTGGGACTTACATATGCTTCTGGAAAACAATTGACAAGAAGCATGTGCTTTTGCTGCAACTGAGAAAACGATGGCGGGAGACCTGCTGCATGAGTTGTTTTCATCCAAGTTTGCAACAGCACCATGAAAAGGTTGAATCCTTTGATTTATGGGTAATTAAGGATAGCTTTACACATCATATTTTTTTTTCCAAGCCTCATTCACCATCAGGGGAAATCTCTCGGAAACAGAATTTCTCTGGTTTTTATACGACGTATGACACATAGATGCACACCGAAGAAACCCAGTCAGCTAGGAACCACCGTAAACATATTCTTTGTAAATCTTCATAATCTTTCCCCGAAAGAACCACGCCTTGTTGCACCCTCCGAATTTTCTTCAAAACCTGCCATGGACAGCTTGTAGTTTGCTAGCTCAAAAGATCGTTGTTTGAGAACGACAACTCACAAAGTTCGGTGAATTTGGCGGAACATCCGGCAGCACAGGCTTTAAATGTACTGTTGTTGATCCAGGCATGGCAGCTTTATTTGTATAGCACATTTCAGCAACAGGGCAATTCAAAGTGCTTTACACAAAAAACAGTTAAAAAACAGTTAAACAATAAAAACATAGACCACCTAAAAAAAATAGACCACCTACACTATATGGCGGTCGGCATGCCCACCAGTTTGGAGAAACAGACATGAATCCCAGAAACTGAAGCAAAGTGATGTACAGTTGTGGACGGGGGCAGCAGCCAAACATATTTTAGCCACCTAAATAAAATCCCCCTTAAAAAAAGAAAAATAACAACAAATCAGTTTTAATGTAGCCTACTCTATATTTGGAATATCTTCACTGATTTACTTTGCCGTCATTTAAGCTTTTTAGAAAGTGAGCCAGTTTCTAGTGCCATTGAAAGTACACCAACAAGCCTTCTCTGTAGTTTGATGTTGATCTGTTTTTATTGAAGCATGTTGCTGCCAACAACAATAAAATAATGGGACTGGAGGAGGCCTCTGGTGCTTTCTCCCAAACCACTGAATGCATCGGTGCATCACTAGAGATGTGCTGCTTGAGAGCATTGCTGCAGACAGACAGAGCGGCATCATGCAACACATTCACATCATCACCGTGTGGATTGTTTTTCAATTACATCTGAATTAAAGCATTGGTTAGGGATTGATTCAAGGCCTAAAATAGAGTTTTTTCCTTGCCACTGTTTGCACTAAATGCTTGCTCTTGTTGGCTGCATTCCTACACTTGTAAAATGCAATTCAATGTGGAAGTTATCCAAGTATTCAGAATATATTACTCGGATTGAGTAATGTAACAGAATACGTAACAAATTACATTTTTGGGCATGTATTCTGTAACGGAATATGTTTTGAAAGTATCCTTCCCCACACTGATTATGAAAGAACAATAATCCAGAGAATAAATAGAATGATCTTTTTTGTATGTTTATTGCCTGCATCCTATTGGATTGAAGACCTCTATTTTAAGGATTTATTTCCAATGGTATGTACTCCTTCGGGACTCCAAAAGTCCCAGCGGGGTAGCCTTTGAGCCTATACTGTATACACCGTGTTTGGCGCTCGCCCCCACTGACATTTATGCCAATCAGTATTCATGGGACAAGTACTCATGGCTTAGCTATCAGGAAAATTTGCTGAGATTCAAGAAAACTCCCAAGAGCCATTAAAGCATGACATTCTCCAAAGAGTCGATATGTGACAGATTGATAAATGAACAAATTATCCAACTTCATCCGCACCGGACTGTTGTCCTAGTTAACCATCAAAAATCAAAGCATAGCTTTTTCATCCTGCTAGCTGTCTATAGCATCAACGTCAAAGGGATATTGTAATTGGATGCTTATGCAGGCCAATATTAATCATCATTTTATTGTCGGGCTCAGCAGTGAAGTGGGCAGAGCGACCCTGTTTTGGGCCAAGACGGAGTATGCAGAGGAGAAAAGACCAATTTCCTCGCCGTGAATGGAAAGTTCTCTGAAGCAGTTTAGAGTGATTTTTCATCAATCATGGTGCATTCCACCTGAGCTGGGAATTTGGGGGAGGGGGGATGAGAGAGAGGGTTGGACCACTCTATTACCTGAGCGCATTCACATTGAATAATGATGTATGACATACTGTAAAAGCACTCAAGAGTTTCTTTAAAATGTTGTCAGCATTGATATAAAGCTTCAGTCATGGGATAACAGCCATTTAACATTTAGGACACCCCTCGGTGATAGGTGGAAAACTTTGCGCAGCAGCTCCACCTCTGGTTCATCAATAGAATAGCAAAAGTATTTTCACAAAGATCTCTTTATTATATAATAACAAAAACACCAACGTCTTTTCTCACTGTGTTTTGCCATTATGGTCACGTCCTGCTAACTCCCTTCACACCACTTCATCTTTTGACTTATTTGATAACATCAAGGAAATGATATATCTATGACGCAATGTCAAGCAAATCTGCTCATTTGTCTATCTCACAAAAATCTCCACGGTGCAAGTTCTGACATGTTTGCCATCAATATTTTATACGTAAGCCCCTAGGATTTCTTTTCTCTGAACTTCACAGTGGCTTTTTTCCCCCTCAAATCACCCAAGGTAGACTGCTTGCTTGTATCAAGGACATATTTTTTTTCCGGGAGAGAATCTACCCACACCACTGAAATAAACTTACATCCTATGCCGGAAAAACAATAAAAAAAATTAAAAGCATTAATATTGTGTATATGTTAGTTTCAGCATGGGAAAATGTAAGTGTGACTGGCCCTGCATCTATATACTGACAGGTCAATGCGCTTGCACTGTGCTGCGGGGCTCTCTCAGTCGTGTAGTTATTTATGCAAAGCAACTGAGTGCGTGTGCACTCGGCAGCACAGTGGTCCAGCACCTGCAGGTCTTTTAATGAATAATTGAATCATGCACACTGTATGATTCTCTGTTAATATGGAAAGACTTACTGTTCTGGTGTAACTAACTAATTGCGGTCTTATATAAAGTACCAGAAAATGACTTTGGTAGAAGAAGAATATTACTTGAGTAAAAGTCTTCATGTATGTGATATCCACTGTACTTAAGTATCAAAAGAAATTTTAACTATTAAAAGTAAAAGTGGAGAAACAAAAAACTTTAATAATAAACTTTATTGTGGCTTCCTTATAGGGAAGGGTTTCCACACCTCCTTAAACATTAAATTCAAAGACTGACATTAAAGGTGCACTATGACTCCTGCATGGTTTTTGCAAGATTTCATTTTTGTCTCACATCGTAGGCGTCAAACCTTGATCCGCAAGCTGCCTGCCCCCTGAATACACTGAAAAAGCCTGGTCTAGAGAGACAACACAGGGCTAGTACATAAACAAACACTAGGGGCACAGGCTGTGCACCAAAATACAACCAAACACTCCAGCCAATCACTGAGAAGAAGGTTGGGGTGGGGATTAGTGACAGTTACCTCTGTTTTCCACCAACTGCAGGACGGCTGCGGATTTGCTCCGGAACGGCGGCGTAGTCATTAGGTTTCCATTACAGTCAATGTGTGTATTTCTACTGACTGCAAAATGGCTGCGTCCTGACTCCGTGCCAGCTCCGGCGATCCCCAGCCCTCCGGAGCAGATACGCAGAGCTTCTATTTTTGCCGGATGACAGAGTTCCACAGCAGTTCTGCACACGGCAGATTGTGCGCGACAGGAAGTCGAGGACAGAAACAAAATAAAACATCCAGATAATTTTCAAAATAACAACCAAGTGCATGTTATATGACACTAAAGGGGACAACCAAGCACATGATGATGCTAAAGGAGATTTTATGGCAGTGAGAATGTGATGTATTTGAACTCAACTCCCAACTTCCTTTGAACCACAAAAACTGAGAAAAATTAGTTTTTATTTAATTTTTGCATTTGGATAAAATTCTCTAGTGTTTATTTTACATTTTTTCTCCAATTTCATATTATTGCTCATATGATAACACATTACAGTCACGCCATTGTATGCTTTGGTTAATATGGCCGTAATATCAGCCTTGCCACCAGCGGGCCTGGGATGTACAGAATTAAAAGAAATTGCCTCCTGCAAAACGTTTTATTCTTCTAACATTCAGGCCTGTAATGTTAAAAGATTGTGTTCCATAAGTTGTTAATGAAGAGTTTCCACATCAGTAGACATTCAACATGCTAATGGGATTTAAATATTCACCCACTGACCTTCTGGCGTGCAACTTTGCTGGTTTGAGGGCTCCCACAATAATTGCTGTAATTCAAGGCTTAGCAGAGAGCTTCTTGTCAAAGCGATTATTATTTACCGCTCACATTAATATACGTTGCTCATTGTACAGTTGGTCAGTGTAGCTTTTTGACTGCTCAGGTCTCAGTCAGTGGACCGCTCATACTGTATGTAAAAGAATAGAAATATTAGTAAGAAAAGTAGTTGTTCAGTAGGGATTTTTGATACAGTATTTAAGTTGGATGCAAATGTACAGTAAGTATAACCTTTTTTTCATTGACATAATCTCAGTAAATTAAAGCCTTTTTCTTTGAAATCGACAAATGTATCTGCTTTTACATCCCTATGATTGTCTAAATGCTGTTTTAAACGGGTTGCTTTCCTATATTGTTTGAGAGTAGCATAACCGCGCTTTCTGGAAGATGAAAGGAGAGCACGGCACATGGATTTTGCACTGACGGTGGCATATTGAAATGCATAGTCATTTTTGTAAGATTGGGTCCCTAATTTCAGAGAGAGGTAGACAAAGGAATGCATGCCTGCGTATTGACATGACAACTGTCTGACATTTCTACAGCGGATAGCTTTCAGCACGTTTCATCAGTGGGGTAAAAGACCCAGAACCTTGTAGAAACTGACTAAAATAGGAACCGCTTGATTTCTTCCCAAACAGCTGAGGCAAAAAGGCAGTATCCTCACCAGCTTATGATCCAAGACAATATATAAATATCCATCCATCTCCATCCATCTTCATCCGCTTATCCGGAGTCGGGTCGCGGGGGCAGCAGCTCCAGTAATATATAAATAAATAAACATAATAGTTTGCACACAGCAAGTCTGCTGCAGTGTGGTGGCCCTGCATCCCGGCAGAGAATTTACAAATCCTACTACGGCCACTCATAGACCCGCACCCACCTCGAGTGGTTAAGGTTAGGATAGCCGATTGGACAGGGGGTAGGACCTGTACATGCAAGCATGGACGCCTGGCCAATAGTAGTGTGTGAATGCCATTAAAGGGCGGGTCTTGGCGTGGCCATAGTAGGATTTGTAAATTTGACTGAGCTGCCCCCGGGCCTCTGAAGGTGAAGTCAAATCGCTCCCTCGTGACTTGTAAGAGAATTCTGCCCTTTTGATTTTAGTAAAGACAAGAACAGCAGAATAAAAAATATTACAAACTAGCATGTTTGAATTCATCATGTTTACAGAGGGTTGCCGTTTTGGTGGCGTTACGTTACAACACACTACCCAGTCCTTGCTGAGGCCGATCATTAGTTAAGGAGTACTATCAACGGTTTGACGTAAAATAGTACTTGTGAAATAAAAAGTATACTTGGGCTTTGTTCGGGGTTTAAAGAACACAGCGGGATGTCACCCCCTCCCACTGGATCACTTTTCTTGGT
Organism: Etheostoma perlongum; assembly: GCA_026937815.1. Classification (NCBI taxonomy): domain Eukaryota; kingdom Metazoa; phylum Chordata; class Actinopteri; order Perciformes; family Percidae; genus Etheostoma; species Etheostoma perlongum. The sequence goes on from CM049371.1 coordinate 34,862,231, forward strand.
TTGAATGCCCACTTACAGATTGCTGTGGGGTTTTTGGGACAACTAGACAAAAGACACCCCCCTCCAAACTCTTTATATGCCAGATATTGCTTGCCAGGCCTCTCATGCCTAGTTACAGATGGTAAGCTATGAATGGACAATAGCTGCTTGGGTGGAAGGGTTTAGTGAACAGTGAATCCCGAGTAGAGTAGTTTGCATGTTATTGTTTCAGATCAAGGCTGAATGGATATGTGTAGTTAAACTGAACCCAGGGAGGAGATCTACAGCTTAGATCACAGGTAGTCACTTGTGCCCTGACAATAAATCAAGGTGAAATCATTCACCCGAGACGACTGTCATAACGCTGTAGTTTTTGCTGAGCCAGTGTTGGCATGAGATGATGTACACTTTATTAATCCTAAAGGAAAACTGAATGGTATGAAGGACAGTGGGACCCAGCAAAGGAAAGAATGCCAAATGTCTGACTTGATTGCTATTTGGGGAGATGGCACAATTCAGTCAGAACTGGAAGGCACATACTGTACTGTAACCAAAATATGCTGGAAACCGAAGCAGATGTCAACTTTTGTTATTGTTGCACTGCACACGCTTGTCTTCTTAAAATTGCTGTAAGAATATATTAATATGGAATATGGGCCACATCCAAGACTACACATATGAGAAGCAATTAAGAGATGTGCATAAATTGTAGGGCTGCTGTGTGGCTTTTGTGAACAGCAGGAATAGTAATATACCCACAAGCCCTCTGGGGTTCCTTTTTCTACAACTGTATGAGCCTTTCTTACTTTAGCAATATATGTGTAAGCTAAGGAACTTAAGTAAACTAAAGTAATGATGTTGAAAGTGTATTGAGTTTGAGTTCAGGTTTAAAGCAATTCAAACTAATTTGGTTTTATTCTGAATCATCAGGACTGAATATGAAATAGAACATTGAAGATCAATCATGGGTGTTAGAAATACCTTAGATATAAAATATAATGATATGCTAAGTAAGATGATAAAAGAAAATATTTGGCATACTCTAACACTTATTTTTGTAGAAGGCATAGTGAGTTTTTCATCACAGATGGGCTTATGGTACTGTAGGGTCAGATAGAGAAAATGTATTCATTATGACAAATTATTCTGCATCAGGAACAGTTGTGATGCTTAATTGACTTTCAAACTAACTTTAATGGATGTGATTTTCTAAACTTGCCCAAGGCATAATGTAGAGTATATGTATGTATGCACCGTAATGTGAAGAAAAACCAACATTTCAAAATATTTGGAGATTCATATCATAATCATAACAAGTCCATCCTTGAATAAGGGTTGCATGATCATCATCAGCATTTTTAAATCTAGAAAAGATTATATTTAAACTTAAATCTACTTTGACAACTGCTACTCTAAAGGACACCTTTCATAAATATAAGTAGTACGTTTTCAACATGTGAAACCACTTTAATGAGAGAAAACTATGTTCCAACTCTATTTTTATATAAATATTCTATTAATCCTCGTGTTGTCTTCCTGTCGACCATGCAACTTTTTGTTTTTCTGGGTCAAACTTGTAGTCACTTTGTCACTTTTCCCGCTCTTTTTGTCATTTCCCCCCCAACTTTTTACGCTGTTTTTGTAGATTATTTTTTGGAGCTTTATTGATGTTTTGGTCAATGTTTTTCGCTGTGTTTCTGAAGCATTTTCCGTAATTTTTGACACTTTTTTTCAACGTTCTTTTTCCATCTTTTTTTTCAAATGCTATAAAATTTAATAGAACACCCAAATTCAGTGAAAGTAGTGAACAGATCATGTATTGTACTCGTGAAGAGCGTTGTATGGAAGCATCCACGTTATTTTCTGATGATAGAAACGAAAATATATCACATTTGACCCGAAGACAATAGGAGGGTTAAGTTCTGTTCTTCTGAATGTTTGGAAATGCTTAACTGATGTTAACGACCATGATTTCTCAATCTGTCTACTCTCCGTTTCAATGAATGTACAAGAACACGTTATTATTCATAAAATAACTGGAAAACAATAGAGGCCATAAAAGTATGATCGAAACATAACTTTAATCAGCTTTAATTAGGAACCGAGCCAAGACAAGCTGAATGTACTGGGTAAGTGAAAATAGTAACATTTGGATTTGATTTGCTGGGAAATGGACGGAGAAGATCCAAGCTAATTTAATCGAAGCAAAACATGATTGTAGTTTTTTACAACATCATTAGTTAGGTTGCTGCTTCTCTAATGGATTCTATCAGTTTAAATTGTTTTGTGAGCTTTTTAAATGAGTCTCTGTGCATTTCATAATCACAGAAAATGTAAATGAAGTTCAAGCTGGAGTCATTGTTTGAAATGCATTATTTTTTTTTATGCATGTGTTCGCACGCTTTTTCTTTCTGAGGTCATAGCTTTTATTTAAATGTTAAATAAAAGCAATATAGCAGTTTAGCAGTGATTATAGTACGTTACATTTGTCTGAAAAGGAGAAAGGTTGATTGTGCTTTATTTATTCATTTATACTTTACAGACAAAACCAAAGGAGCACAACACAGGAGTGAATTAGGAATTTATGAAGGCATAAATGCAAGATCAATCCTTTTTACAAAATTCTTTTTATCTTTAGCACGAGCAAGTTCATACGCAAAGTTACATCTGAATGCAATATATATGGTTATTGTGTTGAACATTACCAAATAACTACTCATGGAAACGCAGCTTTATCCAGCAGCAGTTTTACAAATTCCAACGCTACTAGAGCCACAGTTACTTGGCTCAGTGTTGCCTTGGCCAGTATTAATTCTTATTTCCAGGAGGAAGGGACTTATTGCTCTGAACCAATTATCTGAGGCAGAACTGTGTATTCCCCATCAGGCAGATGGTTGTACAGCACAAGGTTATTTAGGGTAAATGTGAAGGCTGGAGTTAGTCTGCAAACCACAGTGAAGCAGCAAGGACTGGAGGCTCCATAGCCTGAGAGGAGGGGCTACCAAAGAGACTCAGGCTAAGCAGCAGTAGAGCTAAGACTTATACCATTGGCCTTCCTCTGTGGTTCATACAGTCATATATGAGCCAAACATTTCTTGGAGTTCTTCAGATTTCATTGGATAGTAGAAATGCTCTTCCAAAGTTGGTTTTACCAACATAACTACAACTTACCAATTTGGTGCCAATCAGAAAATAGTATCATATGGCTTACTTGAGAACATGTTTATTGCTTATGTGTAACAATAAACGCATACATCTAGTTTTATTTTATTGTTTTCACCCCCACAGTGCCACTTGCATGTACCACAGAATACTGTAGAGGCTTTGTTACGGGAGCCAGGAACTGTGCAGTAATTCCTCACTGAAGAAAAGAGCTATTAGGGAAGTGGATATCAGGGATATATTGCTCATCATTATTCCCATGCTATATTACACTAAGGCTCCTAAACTCCCAGTGCCCATCCCTAGAGACCAGTCCTAATACCTCCTCTTCCACAGTCCCTTGACCACAATAATGATGGGTAGCACTTTACCACACAGTGTTCTCCAGACTGCAGCTCTGTTTTGTGAATGGCTTTCAGTGCTACTTTCTGACTTTACAAGCATTTAAACACAGACAACCTCTCATTTGTCCGTCAAAAAAGCATTTTTTTGGGACAATCACAAAAAAGTTTAGTTGTTTTTATGCCTGAAAAAGGCTTTTAAAAGATACTGCCAGTTCTTTGTCTCTTTGTGTTGTTTCTACATCCGCCTCTCTCTTTCTTACACCCTTCTTAACTTAGCCAGTCATGAGAATTTACTGTAATTAGAGATAAACAGCATTTGTCTTGTCTATTGTCCCTGACTAACCCTCTGGCCCTTCTCAGGTTTATTAGCCTCTTTATTGCAGGAGTGCGAGAGTACAGTACTTGACATATTCATCTTCCTTAGCAATCTTTTATACTGCGTTTATAATGATACCACCCCTTGGAAAATGAACTTTTATTCATACCAGCAATTAAGATCTTGTGCAGTTTGTCTTGGCCACCGGGGAATGAAACAACCTGAGGAATCACTCTGCTAATGATGGGTTGTCAACGATGCAGCTGTCTGGAATAAATCGTCAAGATCCCCTCATAAACAACTATTCCCCCAACATCCAGCACACAGAGACACATACAAACACAGATATACACACACACACACACACACACACTGAGTTAAACTTTGTTGTGTCGACAACTTTGTACACAAAAAAAATTCCTTTTCAAGAAGAGAGAAGGACAAATTACATTTAACTGGAATACCAAATACACGTTATACTGACCATTCACAAAGCCATACTCCCCTTAGTTACTGTTGCTGCACCAGTCAAACATTCAGCCCTAACCCCTAATTCTCACCAGGCACGTCTGTGCAATGAGCAATCGCAGCCATTCAAGTCAATGTTTGATAGTCCACCAGCCACGGTGCTTCCCGAAATTTTGCAGCTTGCAATAAAGCAGACAAATGCATAATTTAATCCATTCCTTACACTTGTATTTTTGGTTTTGTAAAGGCTAAATATGACACCATCCTCCAAACTCTGTGAAATCAGAGTCAAACTCTTGCTACAGACCCATGCACACTGTTTCGGCATGTGTAAAAATCCAAAGTGGCAAAAGAAGAGCGAGAGTGAGAACTTTTCCCGTTGGGCCGGTGGTGTTTTGAGGCTGCGAGGGCCGGTCTGATAATAGTTATACATTGTGTGTATGCCTCCTATTTCAATACAAACACAGGCTAATTAGAAAGCATTAACGGTCACAACCATGTCTAGGTTTTTCAGAACTATAGTGGGCATAGCCTCGAAAATTTCCCGGTATGTTTTGGTCCCTTTATGCCGCTGGATCGGACAATCTCTGTTCGGTGTTTAGCCAACAGTATGATTCTTTGATATATTAGTCTTCTCCTGTATTTGTTCAAAGCATCATGCAAATTCCTCCAACCAGAAAAAAAGAGCACCCGGCAGCTATAAGCCAGGTAATTAATGTAATTTACATGATTAAGGACAGCGTGGTGTCTAATCTCCTAATAACATTTTCCAATGGTGAAAGATAACAGGGTTGGCCCATTAAAAATATCACACAGTGACCTTATAATATTAAAGAAAAGTAACTTTACCTGTACTATACTTGAGTATTTCTATTTTCATTAATGCTACAGTGGGTATGGAAAGTATTCAGACCCCTTTAAATTTTTCACTCTTTGTTTCATTGCAGCCTTTTTCCAAAAATCAAAAAAGTTCATTTTATTTCTCAGTAATGTACACTCAGCAACCCATCTTGACACAAAAAAACAGAAATTTAGAAATTTTTGCATATTTATTAAAAAACAAAAACTGAAATATCACATGGTCATAAGTATTCAGACCCTTTGCCGTGACCCTCATATGTAACTCAGGTGCTGTCTATTTCTTCTGATCATCCTTGAGATGGTTCTACACCTTCATTGGAGTCCAGCTGTGTTTGATTATACTGATTGGACTTGATTAGGAAAGCCACACACCTGTCTATATAAGACCTTACAGCTCACAGTGCATGTCAGAGCAAATGACAATCATGAGGTCAAAGGAACTGCCTGAAGAGCTCAGAGACAGAATTGTGGCAAGGCACAGATCTGGTCAAGGTTACAAAAAATTTCTGCTGCACTTAAGGTTCCTAAGAGCACAGTGGCCTCCATAATCCTCAAATGGAAGACGTTTGGGACGACCAGAACCCTTCCTAGAGCTGGCCGTCCGGCCAAACTGAGCTATCGGGGAGAAAGAGCCTTGGTGAGAGAGGCAAAGAAGAACCCAATGGTCACTGTGGCTAAGCTCCAGAGATGCAGTCGGGAGATGGGAGAAAGTTGTAGTAAGTCAACCATCACTGCAGCAATCCACCAGTCGGGGCTTTATGGCAGAGTGGCCCGAAGGAAGCCTCTCCTCAGTGCAAGACACATGAAAGCCCGCATGGAGTTTGCTAAAAAACACCTGAAGGACTCCAAGATGGTGATAAATAAAATCCTCTGGTCTGATGAGACCAAGATAGAACTTTTTGGCCTTAATTCTAAGCGGTATGTGTGGAGAAAACCAGGCACTGCTCATCACCTGTCCAATACAGTCTCAACAGTGAAGCATGGTGGTGGCAGCATCATGCTGTGGGGTGTTTTTCAGCTGCAGGGACAGGACGACTGGTTGCAATCGAGGGAAAGATGAATGCGGCCAAGTACAGGGATATCCTGGACGAAAACCTTTTCCAGAGTGCTCTGGACCTCAGACTGGGCCGAAGGTTTACCTTCCAACAAGACAATGACCCTAAGCACACCGCTAAAATAACGAAGGAGTGGCTTCACAACAACTCTGTGGCTGTTCTTGAATGGCCCAGCCAGAGCCCTGACTTAAACCCAATTGAGCATCTCTGGAGAGACCTGAAAATGACTGTCCACCAACGTTTACCATCCAACCTGACAGAACTGGAGAGGATCTGCAAGGAGGAATGGCAGAGGATACCCAAATCCAGATGTGAGAAACTTGTTGCATCTTTCCCAAAACGACTCATGGCTGTATTAGATCAAAAGGGTGCTTCTACTAAATACTGAACAAAGGGTCTGAATACTTATGACCATGTGATATTTCAGTTTTTGTTTTTTAATAAATATGCAAAAATTTCTAAATTTCTGTTTTTTTCTGTCAAGATGGGTTGCTGAGTGTACATTACTGAGAAATAAAATGAACTTTTTTGATTTTTGGAAAAAGGCTGCAATGAAACAAAGAGTGAAAAATTTAAAGGGGTCTGAATACTTTCCGTACCCACTGTATACTTCTCCACTGCATGCCACAGGCAAATACTGTTTTACTACATTACATATCTCTTAGATTACAATAACATCCTCTTCCTATCCAGTGAAAACCACACATCTCCAAATTTGATTTTTGAATGTTTGTGATAAACCGAAGGATGAAGTGTTAATTTATGTGTTGAGAACATCCTCCTACTTCCTAAACTAAATGTTTATAAAATGCCTCTTAGATTAGCTGGAAAATGCTTCATTGCTGTTATCATTGTTGTTCTTAGAGATACGTGGTTCTCACAGAACAACAGCGCTACGGAAATATGATGATCTTGTAGAATATGATGCATTGCTGTAGATCAAACTACAACAAAATAATTTAAATTAGCACAACGCCATCAGTAAAAAAAGCAACATACACATCACTGCAGCTGTAATATTAATCGAGAAACATCTGCTATAATAGGAAAACACTGACAGGGAACATTTTACGGCACAGTGAGTACTTTTACTGTTCATACTTTAGGTACATTTAGCTGATAACTTGCATATTTTAACTTGAGAAGAGGTTTTGAATGTGAGACTTTTACTTGCAGTGCACTACCTTAAAGGTCCCATGGCATGAAAATGTCACTTTATGAGGTTTTTTAACATTAATATGAGTTCCCCCAGCCTGCCTATGGCCCCCCAGGGGCTAGAAATAGAGATAGGTGTAAACCGAGCCCTGGGTATCCTGCTCTGCCTTTGAGAAAATGAAAGCTCAGATGGACCAATCTCAAATCTTGCACCTTATGACTTCATAAGGGGAAAGGTTACCTTCCCTTTCTCTGCTTTGCCCGCCCAGAGAATTTGGCCCACCACAAAGGTCTACATAAAAGAGACTTCAGATACAGTATTAGGGGACCACTAAGGTCTATATAAAAGAGACTTCAGATACAGTATTAGGGACCACTAAGGTCTATATAAAAGAGACTTCAGATACAGTATTAGGGGACCACTAAGGTCTATATAAAAGAGACATCAGATACAGTATTAGGGGACCACTAAGGTATAAAAAAGACTTCAGATACAGTATTAGGGGACCACTAAGGTCTATATAAAAGAGACTTCAGATACAGTATTAGGGGACCACTAAGGTCTATATAAAAGAAACTTCAGATACAGTATTAGGGGACCACTAAGGTCTATATAAAAGAGACATCAGATACAGTATTAAGGGACCACTACGGTCTATATAAAGCAGCATGTCATAGGACCTTTACCAATGTGATATTAGTAGTAGAGGAACTGAATACTTCTTCCACCACTGAGGAAAAACTGCAATTTCAGTAAATCCAACCAGAATTAAAACATGCTCTCTGTTTTCACTGCAAAAGAAAGAAAAGTTGCAGCCTCGATCTCAGAGGATGCAAAATAATTTAAGATTTCATTTCTCCTCCTCAACAATATCATATGTCAACTCTGATGCCATTTACTCTCATCAGAACCTTTTTTATGATTGTTAACCAAGACCATCCATCTCACACTCATCTCAGCAGCCTTATTAGTTCTTAATTCGGAAAATTTGAAATGTTTAATATCCCAAGATGGATTTGTAATGTAGCTTTGTCAGATTCAATTTCACTGATCATTTTTAACCTTCAGCCTGCAACTCACTCACAGGTTTGAAGACTGCATTACCATTATCAATTGTTCAACCCATTTTCAGAGGCCTCTCAAATTGAAGCCTCTAATCATTTCTCCCTGCTCTTGTGGACTAGATGGAAATTTCTCATTTGTTGTGATTCATGAGGAGTAGTTTTGAGAGGCAGCCCTGTTATCCTCTAGCATCCGTAAAGTTTCTACATTTGCAATCACATTCATTGTTTTATAGTACAAAGAATAGTTGCGTTGGAGGCTATGTTTGCTCATGGCAATAACAGAAAATCATCTGATCCCTTAAATGTATCAGTGTTTCTGTCAGTACATGTCATGTACACATAGGCTTCTGCATGTATTGTACTGTTGTCCAGAGGGCTATGGGGGAATGGGATAGTGTAGTTGTTAGATTTAAATATTGTGTGATATTTTGCCCTTCTTCAGCAAGTACTTCTAAATTGTTCTTGAGAAAGGCAGGAAGTACAAGTATTCTCTAGAATTACTCATCAATTGGACAATTCCGCAGATTAAGTGCCAATGCAAGAAGTAATATGACCTTCACTGTTGTAAAAGGTTGTGGTGGTGGATGCACACGTATTATAGGGAGACTGGAGATTGTATCCTGTCACAATCCAACTATACAGTATATACATATAATATTTGCTGAATCGGATGATCTGAATTTGTCAGGGAGCCCATGTTTTGCAATGCTTCTATGTCGATCCATGCTAATTATCTGCATGTTTGTGTTGTCACAGAAAGCTGTTAGCTACCTAAATAAACCATGTTGTAATTATACTGCTCAAGTGCAGAAGTCATTATTTTTCTGCCGTTTTTGGCAGTTGGCAAGCAGCTTCAGGAACATCCCCGTCACCCTCGGGACTGGAGTTGGGTCGGCTTTGAGTTGAAAAAAACAATTGCAATCAGATTTTTGATCTGGCCAACGGAGACCCTTGTGGCTAAATTTGAATGTGAGTGAATTGAATTGCATCTGGATTTTGTCTGGATATAAAAAAACAAGTAAAAAAGGCCCTGTGTTTCCTAACATCATACTCTAGCCATATTTGCCAAGATCACATACCTTAACCTTATACTCTATTTGCCATGCACATACATTTTAGAAGGAAATTATTGTTGAATGTTGAAAAAAACTTTATAGTCTGGGGGGTTTCAGCCTCGCTGATCAACATTCTTTCTGGTGATAGGGTACAGTCATAGGTCAGGTCCAAGGCATAAACGTGTAAATCATCATGGTGCAGATGGAAATGCACTTGAAACTTTTTTAACTTGCCTTGAATACAACAGTACATTCAGAATTAAGTAAAACACATATTTTCACTAGCGGTCAAAAGTTTGGGGTCACTTAGAAACTCCCATTGTAGACAGAATACCAGCTGAGACCAGTTGCATTGTTTTTTTAACCAGGGCAGTTTTCACATTACATTATGTGCTTACATAATTGCAAAAGGGTTCTCCGATGTTTTCTCTGTTAATTTTTTAAATGATATCAGATTATAAACAGAATGAGCCTTTGGAACATTGGATGAAGGGTTGCTGATAATGGGCGATGTAGATATTGCATTATAGAACATATATATATATACATATATATATATATATATATATATATATATATACACACACACACACAGGGCTAACAGATTAAACAGGTTTATAGCAGTATGACAACTATCGAGGTTGAAGTGTGTTCAAACTACCAGGGTTGATTTTCTTGGAACAAGGAAGCCAAGGACTGATCTATGAAGCACCGGGACAGTGTGGGCTGAGTGTAAGTCTAAACATAGGTGCAGCTTCTGTGCAGAATGTAAGAATAGAGACGGTGTGTGCGTGAGTTTAATTAGAACTGTGAGCGGGTATAGGGGAGGGTGTTTCGGAGATAGCGGAATTTATGGTTGATCCTGCTGGAGGGGCTGAACAGCTGAATTAAATTAAACATCTGCAATGGGAGGTGCCCATTGTACCACCCCGGTGGTATACCTTTTGTCAGATCCCCCATCCCGCTAATCTGTTTTTATCTGAGCTATGTTTCTACTGTTGGAGACTGTGCATTGGTAAATGTTAAACATGTTTTGGCGTGTAAAATGGTGTTGTAAATCCCAACTTTTTAGATTGTGAAGATACATCTATAATTACAGCTGCATTTAGAAATCATCTTTGTTTAAATGCCATTGTTAGCATCATATCTCATCAATGTTACAAGTAACACATTACACGTGAGCTTGAGTTATGTGGTTGATGATGCTGCTGAATGGCTGCATTATGAGTAGAGCGTTTCAAACTGCACATATGGATTTGCATAAGTAGTAAATGTTTCCAATTCCTGCACACAACACATCCAGTACAGTAGAAGTATAACATTCTGTCACGTACTGTATTGAGGTATTGTAGAAAACTAAAGCTAACAGGGTTGTCTAGGTCTTCGGGGCTTGCTATAAGTAGAGTCATAGGTTAAGCCTGTGCAGGGCTTAAAGAAACCTATTTCTCTTATCTTCCCTGGTCATGAACCATGAGCAATAACATTATCAAGGGTCTGTTGTTACAGGGTTGGGGTAGAGAGGAGCAGAATTACAGGCACTGAGGAGATTTTAAACACTACACATCTTGGGGATGTGTCCAATCGTGCCTCTAATCTGGCCATTGTGCTGGGCCTTATCAGCTGTCAGAGCTTTGAATAGAACAAAGAATAGTATTTGCTGATCCATAAATCATAACTTCAAACACTGTGGTGGGTCACTGTTTTATGTGTCCTCCTGGATACAGCCTTAGCCTGCAGATTCTACTGGATCTTGTGGCTAACACATCAGTTTTTATTGTCTATTGTATTTCACAACAGGAAATGTGAAAATGGGCCTGCGCATGCAACAATATAAGTGTTTGGGGGTGTTTTCGTAATCAGATGTTATCAGGTAATACTATTCACTGAGGATTTGCTATCTGCTCTTTTGTGCAGGGTTGTCCGTGATTGTTCAGTAAATGCCCACTCCAAAGGCTCATCGATTTGACTTGCATGTGTGTCTTTTCATGTTCATGTTTTCATGTTTATTCTGCATTATTTAAATATAAATATGCATGATTAAAAAAATGTGAACACAGACTGGAAACAGGAGTTAACAGCTTGCCTGGCTGCATCCGACAGTTAGGAAGAATCTGCCTTTCAGCCTACAAGGAACTGGTCCTGGTAGGGTTAGGCACACCTTAGTCTTGTATTGCCAGACCTATCTTAAAGATGAACTGAACTGGAATTTGAATAATGGTGATATAACGGATGTATTTTATTTCTACTCATTAGTGCAATTATTAAAATGGGTGAATTTGTTAAAAGGGATAAAATGGTAAGTTGAAAGTGTTGTTGTTACACAGACGCCGCCATGTTGGAATTCCACAATCTACTACGTCACTGGCATGGTAAGCTACTCTGTGGCTACCTAGCACTAGCAGCGCAGCGATAGCAACAGCATACAAAGGCTAGCAGACATGGCCGAGGAAACGGAAACCAAGAAGTCTGGGGGTGTAATACTGTATTGCCCTTGGCTGCAGTAATGAACTTTATAGGGCTAAGGCAGCTGGGGTTATGACACATTTCCACAGGCTACCTTTGACAAGGAAAAAAACAGTAGCTAAAAAACAGGCTAGCAGCTAGCTGCCTTAAAACCGGCTATCCCTCCTACAGCCCCTGGATTTCGAGTCTGTAGCATTTTTTAGCAACAGACTATTTAGAGAGCTGTGCTTTTGATACAAAAGCATCACTGGTGAGGGTTAAGTCCAACAGACTGAAACCTGAGGCCTTCAGGCTCCAGTACAGGGCAGACCAACACACACACACACACACACACACACACACACACACAACAACATTAACCCAAGAGTCCAGAGTCTTTCCCGGCGCGCCGTGAAAAGCTCCATATACACTACATCCAAGTAGGAAATGGTCCACGTGTGGATAGACAGGTTGTGAGGTGGTTTCTAATGGGTTGCAACAATTTTCTTTGCAGCTTTGAGTCCAGCAAATACAGCACCTTTCTGAGTCCCAGAGAGCTGGAAGGCTGACAGCTCATTCAGCCTCAAGACCTTAACAGTAACAGGCACAATAACATTAAACAAGGCGGACATTTTGGATGCAATATTTTTCCAGAACCAACCAACAGGAGAGAACTCCCAGAACATGTGGAGATATGTACCTGGAGCTTTTATTGGGCAGAGAGTGCATAACAGGCTGATGATTATTTTTATGTGGTGCATTTTCACAGGGGTGAGATATGTCCTATGAATGGAATTGTAGTGAATCTGTCGGTGGTCTGGATCGCGAGATACTTCTGGAATGATTGATGCCCAGGCCTGGGCAATTGTGTGCCCAGATCCTCTCCATAGGAAGGGTAGAGCGGCCAGACCTCACTCAGAACTGATAAAGTCTGGATACCATCCCACAGTTTTTAGGGTGCACAGTAAATAACTTCCAGATAGGATGGATGGGCAAAGGACTCTGTAAAAGACAATACACTGAGATGTTGGATGTCAGGCAGTTACCCTGGAAACGTACTTCTGTTGATCATGACTAATAGGACAGATGGTCAAGTGCGTAGATCAGTGATTTTCAAAAGTGGGGTCTGTGGCACTCTGCCAGGGGGGGTTAGGTAAAAGATTTCAGATTCATTTATTTAAATGATCATGATATAATTATTAGTATTTATTTAGTTTTACAATAGGCTAAGAAGAATGTTATAATAGTTCAATAATTACTTCAAATCTAACAAATCTCTAAACTCTCTGAATCTGCAACTATGTTTAATACATATCTAATATATCTCTATTACATTTGTCTTGGGTTGTTCTTTTCGCATAACTAAGACTATAGATGTGTTGCAAATAAGAAAATGCTACGAAAAAATTATTCCAAGGGACATACATCTGCCCCCCACCCCCGGTATATTATCTAACATGTAAGGGCTCTTTGCCAAAAAATAATAACCTCTGGCGTAGAGAGCTCAGTTGTTTATTCATCATCATAATTCATCTTCTCATAACATTGTGTGTCACCACATTGTATGCTTAATTACAGAGATTATGTGATATGCTAAAATTTAAGTTGAGTTGTGGTGAAATCCACAAAGAAACAAATCTAGAGATACTTGACATGTTTGAATGTGGGTGAAAAATAGAGAAAACAAATTGCATAATTGCTGTACAGCTCGCATCTTTCCTGTTTCCGTCAATCAGAACATGAGTTGGTCACGGGTTAGACTTTTCCACGGCTGTCAATTCATTTCCCGACTGCGGTTTGCTTTCCTTTTCTTTATACTTGTGAGCACAGTCATATACAGAATTTATTTATTTATATTTATATTTTAAACTATGATGATGGAACATTTAAACATGAATCATCCTGGCCTCATTTCATTCGCTTCAAGAATCAGTCAAAAAGTCATTATCTTCTGTGGTCAAAACAAAGCCACAGAAAGTAGGGCTGCTTAATAGCTGATTTGGTCAAAACAACCTGTTACGTTCTTACTATCAAAGAAAAAAGGTCAATTTATTTCTAACTAAACAGCACGTAAATATGTATGGCTGCATTTGATGTACATTACATTAACTCTGAGTTTTAGAAAATAAATACAGTCGGTAGAAAGAAAATAGTTCCCTAGTGAAACTGTTACACAACCAGGTCTAGGATTATCTTGATTTAACCAGGTGATGATTTCTGGAAGAGACGTAGCTGTTGAGTTTTTCTAATGTACTGTATATGTTGGGCGCTTTGAGTACCACAAGATGAATGTCATCTAGGTCCTTTATATTGGAGGGATGGAAAACATCTCTATGGTTGATATCTCCAATGCTGGGCAACTCACTGCTAAATATTTTAGACTGATAAATAGCACTGCAGGTAGTCTAGATCAACGATGTTTCAGTTACCGAATAGTTCCGGTGCCGCCGGAGGTTCAGCATTTTCGGCCGGGTTTCCCTCACCTTTTGCTTTCTTTGTGTTGAATCGGTTGAATCGGGATACGTCCTCTGAGTTGGAACGGACAATCAAATTATACTCATCTATTTTGAGTAATATTTGAATCACACAATCAACAGCCATTTTAATTCCAGTTCTCGCCTTCCTACTTGCACATGGTCCACCAAAACAAGTTCCTACCCGAGGCGATATAGCAGAGGCACCGTTGCTCCGTCCTCAGCGCCGCCCGAGACGATTGTGATTTGTTTAAATAAATGACTATAAACGAGAGCAAATTTTTTTTTTCCCATCTAGGATTGCTGTGTGGACTAGGCAGACCCTCTTCCTCAGCACTGTGGAGGAAGGTCAGGCAATAGGAGACTACAACAGGTAACAGAAAAACTATGTATTTGTGATTTTGGGGTGAACTGTCCCTTTAAGACTGGTATGAGTGCTTATACAGGTTTCTAAACCCAGGATATGTTGTTGACATTAGCAAATGCATAACCAGGACATTCCAAAACCCAAATCATAAATGTGGATAAGTGACAGGTGAAAATAATTTAAAGACTAACACATTATGAAAAGTATTACAAAGTAACACATTTCCCCCAGTAGAGTTCATTGCTCATTTCTGTCTTAGTACTGTAGGTGCTGAGAGATTAGGCTCTGACCAAGAAGACAGATAGAAATATGAGAAATGTCATGATAGAGATAAACAGTTGAAATAATTTTTTTTTAAAAAAGACAAAAAACGAATTATTTCCAGAAAGATGTTGAGGGTTTCTGAGATAGCGATACATTAACGCAAGTGAATTGAAAGGCCTTTTCCTTTTGTCCTTCCTCTTTGGGTTACCACAGCATGCATGAAGGTGTGTAATGAACAGAGTGTGGGTGAGTGTGTGTATTTGTATTGGTGTGTGAGTATTATTACCCAACTTCTTGACTGACATGTGTATGTCCAGTGAGAAATCATATTTCTGTGTTACTGAGAAGAGACAAGGTGATAAAATCGCTATTCCTGTCAGGTATGCACCAGTGAATTGTTCATCAGTTCCCCACCTATTTCCCTAGGAGCCCCCCCACCCCTCCACCCCACACACACACACAAACCCCATTTTCCTTCTTTACTCAAAGCTGGGTTTGAAAAGAGAGGCTTTGGTGTAAGCAGAAAGGGCACAGGGGAGCAAATCCCAGCAGACACTCAGAAAAAGAACAGCTTCAAAAGGGGCCTGCAATTCCACAGTGAATTGTATAAGGGAGAAATTGCAATGATTAAAAGTGAAATGTTTGTTTGAAGATAATGTTATTTTGGAAAACCTCTTAAGAGAGGTTTTCTAACTTGAAAAAGAGACAAGAGGAGGAAATAGAGTGAATGTGGGAGAGAGACTTGTAACTAATTCCCACAGTTATGTATACGTGTTCAAAATTGGTAACATAGCACACGAGGAGTGTTGCTATTCCACACGTTTGCTATGATCTCCAGCACTGAGCTCAATGCTCAGTACATAGGAAGTGGAAGAATAATAGTAATGGAACTATCACAGCTTTCTAATATGATGTCTGATGGGAAAACATGGGTTAAAGAGAGCAGATACGAGAGACCACAGGATCTGACTCTGAATGGATACAAGACATCTATTTAGCCTGTGCAACCATTAGCAGGTGTACATTAGTATTCAGCGGAGGAGCTGTGATGAGGCTGACTGCGTGGGTCAGCACCACATCTGGGCTGGGTCGGCTCTGTTTTAACCCACAGATCCTTATGTAAAATTGCAGCGATGAGACAAAATTATCCAACATTTTAAGAAATGCTGGAAGCATTTTGTCTGCATCTTAAAGGTCCCGTGACATGGTGCATTTGGATGCGTTTAAAGACCTTAGTGGTCCCCTAATACTGTATCTTAAGTCTCTTTTATATAGACCTTAGTGGTCCCCTAATACTGTATCTGAAGTCTCTTTTATATAGACCTTAGTGGTCCCCTAATACTGTATCTGAAGTCTCTTTTATATAGACCTTAGTGGTCCCCTAATACTGTATCTGAAGTCTCTTTTATATAGACCTTAGTGGTCCCCTAATACTGTATCTGAAGTGTCTTTTATATAGACCTTAGTGGTCCCCTAATACTGTATCTGAAGTCTCTTTTATATAGACCTTAGTGGTCCCTAATACTGTATCTGAAGTCTCTTTTATATAGACCTTAGTGGTCCCCTAATACTGTATCTGAAGTCCCCTAATACTGTATCTGAAGTCTCTTTTATATAGACCTTAGTGGTCCCCTAATACTGTATCTGAGGTCTCTTGCTGAAGTATCTGAAGTAGCCCAAGATTATGATGATTGGTTTAAAGAAATGCAAACAACCCAGAGTGTTTTTCTCCTATCGTGGAGTGCATCTGTGGTGTCGCCAGACCTTTCTCTGCAGAGCTGTGGAGAAAGGTCTGGCAAGCGTGAATACACAGCCACTGTCTTCAGGGAACAATAGGTGGAATTTCTGAAATCTTCATTTAGACAGACAGCTGTTTTTTTTTCTGTTTAGGAGGTCTATAAGTGGAACTTCTTACATGCAGAACTCATACAGCTTTTAAAGAGGGCTAGTCATGCAGTCATGTTTGGTGAGTTTTGGGTATTGGTATGAAGCCCCATTCAGATCGGGCTTTGCAAACTAGCTTAGACTACAAATGCTGTGGTACTGTGGCACTGGTCCATGCTATGCACTGTTGGTAGAAAAACATCAATTTACTAAAGGAGACTTGAAGGAGCATTACTAATGTGGTGATAGATAGTAAAAGCATGGCGCCAGTTCACTTGACTCAGTACAAAAAGCTAGGAAATGTTGTACGTGCCAATTTGCCTTCTCTTCCCAGAGAGGTCCACTCGCCATCCCTTTGAATCCCTCCAACTGCAATACTTTGCATAAGCGACACCTAATTGAATATTAATGGATTCTGATGGTATTTGATTATCTGTTTTTCATTTGGAAAGATTATACAAATGAGCCTAATTTGCATGTCAGCATCCAGGAAATGAAATGGAGTGTGTCTGCCAGATTATTATTTCTCCTAACTAACGCCACCAAGCACAACTTCTTTAATCTCATGAATTCAGGATTAGTTTCACATTTTGGTGTGATGCTCCAATTTGGTTTGTGCACGGAGGTCATTTACCCTGGCGAAGAGCTTTTGTTTGCTCCAGTAGGTGAAGACAATAGACATGATAAAGTTTCAATCAGCTTTGTTATTTTTCCTTAAAGCTTGACTGAGCTTTGGTATTTGTCGGATGGCATCCATTCTTTGGCAGCGCAGGTATGCAGGCAGATGGTAACAGAGGAAGGATGATGAAGGGTTTAGTCCCATTCAGTCGGTATGAAGTAAATGGAAGAAATGAAAAGCCCATAATAGGAGTGGAGTGGAGAATTACTGTCCTGTCTGGCTCCCAGGCAACAGCTCTATCTTCACAGCAATTTACAGTAATCCGGGGTGGCTGTGAGGGCCTGCCGTAGGCCACTGTAAGCCGCTGCAAAATGACATGTGATCTTACCGAGTTCCAAAAAGAAAAAGAAGAAATCTGGAACAAGGCCTAATCATCACTTTAATTCACCTGTTATACATTGACATGTTGACTATAACTCAACTGAAGGGCACTGTGCACTCTTCTGCTGCAGCTATTGTACATACGTCATAGATAATAGTCTGGCTGCAACATAGAGCGGAAAGACACAATATGAAGGACGTTTTAATTAGAAAGGTATACTTTTTACTCTTCAAATGTCTGTCGGGGTTCTTCAGAGTTGTTCTTGTACAGCAGAGCTAACTAAAGTGGCCCCAAGACTTTGAAACGTGACATATAAATCATATTATGTTCTCCTGAATACATTATCGATGTGTATTCCCTCGTAGGCCCAACGTGTACCTGCTTGTCAGTGTTACTGTCCACACCTCATATCGGCGGATCAATCCTAAGTGAGCCTCTGCTGAAGTTGCTCTTGAGTTTGATTGAATTTTGAGCATAGAGTCTTCCTTTCGATTCTTATCCCAATCAAATTGGCTGGGTGTGCCATTGATCTGATAAACATGAGCAGCAGTGGCAGTGCAGATTTTTGCCAAGTTCATATTGAATCAGTAGTGAGTGAAGAATATCCATAAGTATTGAATGACTGCTCAACCGAGTCAGTAAATAATCCTCAAATGCATGCTCTATAAGTGAGGATAAGAAGACTCCAGTCTAGTCTTCTTTTTTTTTATTGTATGGTCAGACATGCAAGCTTTACAATTTTAAACAAGGTCAAATATGCAGGATTTCTATAGAACTCACGGAGGAAGCAGAAAAGTGCAAATGTTCTATTCACATGCAGGAGAGAAGCCCAACAGGCTCGGCACAGCTAATGCTGTCAGTGAACTCCCGTTCTTATTGAAGTCACTTTCTCTTCCTTACTGTCTCCCTCCTTCTTCCTCTCTTTCTCCCACTCAGCAAGCATTCTAAGGATCTATTTCTTATTAGAATTCGACCCAGAAATCATGTTGGGCCACCAGGCTCCTGCAGCTCCAGACTCTATTAAATGCCTCATTCAATTTTATAATATAGTTTTTATTTGACATTAAAGGCTTTACAAAAAGGCTATGGAATTATTAGTGGGGGGAAAAAGGAGAGAGAGAGAGAGAGAGAGCAAGAGACACCATAACAATGCTATTATACATTCTGATTTACTGTCTTTTCTCTCCTGCAAGTTTCCAGTGCATCTTTTTCCAAACCTCACCCGCACATAAATCTGTTTCAGAAGTTGTTCAATGTGTATTTTTTTATAATCCTCGCTAAAAGTTGTTCAACTCTCAATCAGCTATGATGATTGCTGATTAAACATGACGGCAAAAAATACAGTGACCCCAGTTGACATTTCTTTTATTTAGACAATGGTCACTGAGTATGTTAACATACTAATATTCCACCATTATTTGAATATGACACTATTCCGAATGTGATATGGTCTCCGATAAAGAGGAGTCTCGAGTTTATGGAATTTCAAGACCTGTCAAGACCACAACTGCCTTTTGATTATTTTATCAAATCATTTCTCATGATACACTTATGGCAATTGGAGAAGTGAATAAATAAGACTCGTTTTGTACTTATTGGGGATTAGAATCATTTTTTTGGATATGTATATGGCTATATCTTATCTGGCCGGTGGATATTAAGATATTGGATATTAAGAACGACAAAGGCAACAGACCAAGCGTCCGTTTTTTACAACATGGGAGTGAGAATGTGTTGGTTACTTACTGCTGATACAGTGACCCGCCGTGTTGGATTTTGAACTCGGGCTACGAGTTGTCCGAGGTCTGAGCTCGGAAATCCGAGTAGTTTTCACTCCCTGAGAACACTAACTACTTTCTCAGCACTTCTGTGGTTATTTGCATAATTGTTACTATGGTAACAAAATGAAGTTTCATAAATAGGCTTTACATTGCTCATACAGAGCGGGATGGCACAGCAGATAGAATTAATTTTGGTTTAGCTTACCTTATGAAGCATATTCGTTTGTCTTCCTTTTTTTCTTAAGCAAACTAAATACTTACCTTTTAAACCTGGTGAATAGTATTTATTTCATTTATTTTCTATGTATTTACTGATACATTGTTTACACATGTTTTTCTCATTTTTCTAATTATCTTTTTTTTCATAATTTTATCCTTATTATTTATGACAATCTTTATTTTACTTTCATTTTAATACCTTACTCCACCCCTGTATTGCAAATTTGATTTGATTTGATTTAGTTTAGTTTTGTGCTAGTAGTGGCCGTTCATGATCGTATTTCCTCACGTTGTTTTCTTATTGCCTTTGACTTTAGTGTGTGTGCGTGAATGCGTGTGTGTGTGTGTGTGTGTGTGTGTGTGTGCACGTAGGGCAATGGGGTTTTACCTTTGCTTATATACTGTATTATAAAGCATGTTGTGTTACATGTCTTTTTGTATGAAAATGCTACACAAATCACAAAGAGCAACATACGTGTAGGTTACCTAGTAGCCATTAATCAACAACGCCTACCTACATTTAACTTTGTTGTAATTCAAGATTATCGATATCAAATGCATTCATTTGATATCTTGAAAGTTATGATAACAGCAAGAGGTTATGAGAACTTTACTGTGCTCACTAGCAGACAATGGCATCTATTTATTTACACGTTGTATGATCGTCCTACTACTGTGTAAAAGAATACGCTGAAAACACTCGCTGAAACTTGCTGGAAGTGAACATCAGTGAAGAAGTCTCTAATGGGTATTAACGCTGACGGTATGTAACCCTGGAGGAATCCCTCTCTGAACTCAGCCCCCAGCTGCAACATAATGAAAACAAATCCAAACAGCCAGCGACTGAGGTTCATTGTAGAGTTTTAACAGGCGTACATTCTTCATCTGTTCTCACAGCACCGAGCGTTTACAGCACAAAAGGAACAACAAGGTGGCATGCAGCATGATGTCCCTTGTTGTCTTCTGTGCAAAGCCTGGAGACAGCTTGAAGCTTTTCTTCATCTGGTTTCTGTAATCTCTGTCAGTGGGGACTCTTATCCGGTGCGAGGCGATGAGCAAGAGGGTGCAACCCAAACAGTCTCCGAGAAGTACGTCTTCTCTATTCATCTGCTACTGGGTAAAGGACAACAAGGCAATTTGGGGTGACATTTACAGTTTACAATAAACAGCTAGACTTGGCATATTGTGCTGAAATCTGACATGTGAGGTTGTGTTCTATCCTTAACCCTATTTACTCCAATTTGATGGATGTGATATTTTGCGAATACAAGGATGCTGTGAAAAAAAAGCACAATAATCACATTTTCTTATCATGAAAGGAAAGCAGGTAACACATGGAAAACAGAATTAAGAAAGTTGTTGTCTGATCTTTATCATTACCCAGCACATTGCAACATGAAAAAGCACAATCAAATGGAGAGAACATATTCAATTATTTGATCTCACAAGGACAAATTATAAAACATGCAGCCAACACAAAGGCCCAAGCAACACATTCATTAATTTGACAGAAAGGACACATTCAGGTTGGTAATTTGTTGCAGTGTAATTGTCTGATTGGAAAAGCAGCATGTGTTGCTGTTATCCTTGTATTTCATGGCTACTGTTGAGTCCAACCAGATGATGTACAGACACAGGGTGACTTAAAGGTGCCCTGTCACACAAAACCGTTTTTACCTGCTTTTTTTTTTTAATCTGTCTGGTCCATATATGTGTGTGTGTTATGTGGTGAATGTGAAGATGAACTGCTACCTCCTCTGTCAGCTCTAGCCACTAAAAAGAAATAAAATATTGCGTAAGGGCTCCTCCCTCACTCCTCCCTCTCGTCTAAAATTGTCACATCCACAACTATGATGGCTGTGGCTGTAACGGCAAACTTGACAACTCACAAAAGAGCTCCACACACCAATAGGTGATGTCATACATGGTTGGAACCTGTCCACACAGCAATTCAGGATGGGAGAAAAAGGTGCTCTGGTTTATTGGCATTTCTTAATACCAGTCACAATTGTCTTGGGCGGCGCCAAGCCCCGGACAAAATAGCCTCGGGAAGAAACTTGTTTTGGTGAAACGTGTACGTTCAGAAGTTAATTTGTCATGAAACAGAAACGTCCGATTGGACAGATGGTCTAGCTAGCTGTCTGGATTTACCCTGCAGAGATCTGAGGACCAGGTAACCATAGTCCTCAGATTGGACAGATAGTCTAGCTAGCTGTCTGGATTTACCCTGCAGAGATCTGAGGACCAGGTAACCATAGTCCTCAGATTGGACAGTTAGTCTAGCTTGCTGTCTAGATTTACCCTACAGAGATCTGAGGACCAGGTAACCAGAGTCCTCAGATTGGACAAAAAATTCTAGCTTGCTGTCTGGATTTACCCTGCAGAGATCTGAGGACCAGGTAACCAGAGTCCTCAGATCGGACAGATAGTCTAGCTAGCTGTCTGGATTTACCCTGCAGAGATCTGAGGAGCATAGAATTAGATCACAAAGAAAACGGAAAGTGACGAACCCCCCCGGGCAAAAACAGGGACATCCGGCGGAATTTTTGGCAGTACTGGAGCAATCCCGTAAGTGGAACGTATGTATAGATTCAATCTTAATAGGTCTATTCCACTGCATGGTATGGTTTGACTTGACTCGACTCAACTCGCTCTTTTTTGGTTTTCCATTAGCCAAAGTTGTGGAGAGTACCTGGTAGTGTTTTCGGTACCACCTCGGTCGAGGTTACAAGCGAGCTGAGCAGATACTAACAGCTGATACTGAAAGGTGAAGTTTAAACATCGCAGTGCACTGATTGATTTGTCGGACTGTCACTATTCATACACAGGACATCCTGCACAAACCTAGCATTTTTTTTAAAAGCCAAGCTTACCGTCAACAGTGACTGTGATTGTCTTTTTTGTCACTCGGCCTAGATTTCTTTTTTAAAATGGCAGCCTGCAAATCTACACGCGACACTATGTGGCCTACATTATGCCGTATTATTGACAAATTGCAGACATTCTTTGCTGATGAAAGGATTCAGTGTCTCATCTAAGTTGATGTCACTGCATTTTCATGTGCCGGTGTTATGACGTTCAGCTGAGAATCATATCTACATGGACGGGGTAAAATCTGCAGTGGAAAACAAAAAGACAAAGTGCCAGTACCAAAATGGTGAATCGAGCAAAGTTTACTATACCATACAGAAGTACCATACAGCAAAAACTGTCTAACTGCATTAGATCTATGTCTCAAACCTACCATTTACCCATAAGAACATGTCAATGTCACGCTTGTGGCTTTAGTTCTTCTGAGGTTTTCCTATGAACCTCCTCTATCAGTGAATCCATGTTTCTCTTGAATCCCTGTGGGTGCACTAAGTGTTTCACTGTCAAGATATGCTGGTCCCATCCTTTAAACAACTAAAAGCACACAGCAGGGATACCATCCTCATTTTAAAAGGAGATTGTCTCAAGAGATATTATATCTAATAGCTTCAGATAGGTTTATAGTCACATGTGCACACCGCGTAGTAGAACACACAGAGAATCAGGATGCAGCAAGTTTATCTACCATTGCCCAAACCTGAGCTTTAATGGGTTTTCTCCCATGTTCTGATATTGCAGAAACCTCCAGTGCAAGCTCAACAAACAGGACTCCTAAGGCAAACTGGAAGCCATCTGCTATTGCTCCAACTGTTTACAAAAACAAAATGACAAGGCAGAATGTTAGAACGTGCAGAATTGAAACAGGATTTCTTAATTTACAGAGAGTTGGTGAAGATCAGCACTGAGCCGCTTTTGTGGTCTATGAGAAAAAATTACAGAGCAATGTGTTCAGCAGTTATTCTCTGATTAAGAGAAGCCAATCTAAAAAGAGCCATGCAAGGGTTGAGTATGTTTTAGTTGCACACAATTAAATGACTGCAGACTGCAAATATGAAAGCAGCTGCAGGGTATTTCAGGCCTTCTGGTCTTCTTCAGGCAGCATCCGATGAAGAATGTTGCTGCTGCTTCTGTATTTGTAGTTAACATGGAAAATAGTTGATTGTTTTTGCTTCACAGTGCAGTCAGATTTTCTTTTCCTTTTCATTTTCAGGATTTTGAGCGGCTTCTATGCTCTCTCGCTCTCTCCTTTGTGGCCTGTTGGATGCTTTGTCATGTTTTCTCTCTTGTGGAGCCCAGAATGGTTCCAATGGAACCCTGGCTGAACTGACATTTGCATGTTGTGCTTTTGTTATTGAACCATATGTTGGAATTACCTACTTGTTATAAGTAAAACAAAATGGCCCTTTAAAATTGATATAGATAGATTTATAGATTTTTATCAATCCTAAAATGGGAAATTACAGTGCTACAGCACTGATACTAGAGCACATATACAGAACATACATGACACAATAAGTAGGATAGAATATAAGAACCAATGGTCAGAAAATGAAGATAAAAAATATATAGTGGAAAATGTACTAACATATATACAAGTTAGGAATAAAAACTACTTAAATTGTATTAAAAAAAATAAGTAACATCTATGTTTGTGCAAGTTGCACTCAGTGCAGTACTGTGATGTATATGAGTCTTATTACCACTCAGCGATGAAGGGTTAAAATATGTATTGCCTGTGGTAGGAATGGTTTCTTGTAGCGGTCCATGCAACATTTTAATTTGATTTCTAAGTTGGGCCAATTTCCCCTTAACTCGATTAGGGAGTTCTTTTTAAAACATAATATTTGTTCACGTTTTGTGTTCATGAGAGGGAAACATAGAATGAAACCAATATATTGTATAATGATCTTATTTTTTTAACTCAGTAGATATCAGTATCTGCAATTAAATAGCCACAACCAGTTATGTCGACTGATTTAATTTGCTTTTGTCGAGCAATTGTTGACCACTGCAGCCCAGAAAGAGAAATTAACTTAAATATGTCAGCATATTTGTAATTTGTTGGCCTAAAAGTGCCTACTACACAATTATGGAGCAATATCTTATTGCAGTCATATTCACTCATGTTTTATCTACTTTTGTTTCCTCAAACTCGAGACAAAAATGTGTCTTCAGCTGTAAGGTTTTGGATATTATATACAGTCACATTTAATTTTTCTGCCTTAAAACTCTGCCAACAGATTTATTTAATGAGCTGATGAGAGCGGAAAGACTCAAGCGTGCCAGAAAACTAAAGTAATGAGCTAATAGCTCAATTGATTGGTAATTCTCAGGGTTTGACACTTCGTAGTACACAAAATAAAAAATAAAGGATTTGGGTGAAACTTTAAGCTTTAAACATCTTCTAACCTTATGTATAGCATCCACCTCCTCCAACGTCCAATGTCTAGACTAATACAATGGCAGTTAAAGGTAAAATGACAATCGCAGCTTTGGTAATTTAATAATTTTCTCCACATTTTTTGGTTGCTTGTCTTTTCTTTTTCCCTGTGCTTTTAGACATTATGCAGCTCGCGTCTTGTTCCTCACTCTTTCTGCCAATCTCAACACTTTCAAGGCAGATTAAGAAAACATTAAATGGACCCATGTCAACCCACAAAATTAATAAAATTGCAATATTTCTAACATTGGATCATCTTCGAACATTAATTCCCTGGATGTGTTTTTTTTTTTTTCCCTTTCTCCTTTTTTTGCATTCTGACATATGACTATGCCAAATGTTTTCTTCTTGGTATCCATTTCTTGATAGGGACAGAGCAGACTGGCTGGCTGATTGAAGATGAGGGGGATTTTCATGTCTTCATATCATGGCTTAATAGTTTAATGAAAGACAATGCAGACTACATTTCCCATGTGGCATAGTTAATGTGTCACAGTGGTAAACAGCACTTTGCGGGTTTGATCCCGGCAGGACCTGTAGCATTCCCAGGCTTTTCTTGGCCCCTGCAACATTTGCTGGAATCCCAAGTAGAGAAATGCTTCTACACACACAATCAAAACATTTGCATAATTATTTTCATCCCCATTTCCATCTGCCGTGTACTTCCCTGAACTGTCATGTTGGTAGCATGAGTGGAGTGAGGAGTGACAGCGGGTGTTAAACAGTTCAGAGGAGCGCCATGCTGCTTCACCGACAGCATTTGGTGCTGAGAACTGCTGTCATTGTTGACCTGTTAAACATCTGCCGTGTCCTTGCTATCACGGATAGCTTACATCTAAAATATGTAAATCACAAAATGTTTTCAACATTAAATGTCAGCTTTCTAAATAATCAGTGCATACATCAGTGAAGGTTTCATTATGTGTTTGCATCTACACAGTGACACTGTCCATCTTTAGAACATTTTCCAGCTTTTTGGTGGTAATTAGACATCAAGATTTATTAGAATATATACCCACAAGACAGAATAAAAATGTCGACAATGCTGCAACTCATTAACAGTATTCTTCAGGGGAACATGCTTTGATTAGATTGTTCATTCCTTCAAGGCAAATCCAGTTGAACAAAGGCTCTCTGGTACGTCTACAACGCTGTGGATTTCAGACTCTCAAATTTTCCGCATTAAAACACATGGATACAGCTTGCTGATCTTTTGATGCACAATTTCCGGTGTAACCACAGCAGGGTGTCATATTTCAGTGTGATACATTTCCCATAATTGTAGAACACTAGTTGTGGTAACAAAATGTTGTGGTGTAAGGTTTGGTTAAATGGAATTCTCTATGCTGAAGAATGCAGGCTCACTGAGATCATGGGATTTGACAATTAATGTGAATCTGGTGTGATTGGGAGTGAGGGGAGTTACATTCTGTTTATAGACAATAACTAGGATGAGCAGATGACCAAACAAGGAGCCAATTACAAGAGACTGGTGTTTTGACAATGTCATTTAACAATTGTAATTTAGTAATTAAGAACTTGATGGATGCATAGTCAGTCAGAGATTAATAGCTCTTGTGGTGGTGGTGGTGGGGGGGGGCATTTAGATTTTATAGGATGCAGCTCGACATTGTGCAATTATGTTAAGGGTCTTTTTTAATTGATGTCATCTAGCACTACCATGGATGCAAGGCATTACTGGCAGATTTGATTAGAAATGCATTCCTCTCAATGGGCACTTTAAAGCCTTAATGTGACCTATTTAAAACTTTTCTAAGACGCCATATCAAGTCAGCTTCATTGTCATTCATCAGCAGAACCTCATCTTCTCTTGTCTGTCCAGACAAATCTTTCATTTTCCTCACCCATTTCTTCTTGGGGAGGGTATTTCCATTTGGGAAGTGCATATGGTTGAAGAAAATCCTCATCCTTCAGCCAGTGAGCAATGAGCAACGCAGTGATGAAAACGTAGGCCATGAATACTAAATGATGGGTAATTAAAGGATACCTGAGGAATATTACCCTGGCTGGCACACCTGAGGAGACATTCAGTCCATTAAAGTGGAGAGGGAGAAAGAGAGAGAAATTGAGTCAGAGAACAAACCATAAGGAGGTTGGGCGTGAGTGATGGCTGCTCTCGGAATCAGTCATTTGGGTTGGGAATCTGACGTTTGATTAAGTCTGACCTAGTTATCCTAGACAAGAAGTCATGGCCTCTTGCATGCACTTCAGTAGAGAGTCTGACTTTTTGAGTTTGAAGAGATTCAGACTGAATAAGGTTGTCCAAGTTTAGGACTGTCTGTCTCTCTAGGTGATGTGATAATCATTACACGGCAGCAGGGACAAGGAATACAAATAAAAAAAATAAAAAGTTCTGAACCAAAGTGGGTGCAATGTTTGTCAAAATATGTTAACAATGATTTTCAAGTGAATCTTGACGCAATACGTACAAACTGTAATGAATAAATCTACCAAGTCACAAAATGTTAATACTAAATGTTTCAGTACATTGTTCACTGACAACAAAAAATAAAACAAAAAACTTCCTTCTGTACTGAAAAAAAAAAAATATATATATATATATATATATATATATATATATATATATATATATATATATATATATATATATATACAGTGTATACATTTACTATATCAAATGTATGTATGTATGTACAGTATATACTGTATGTATGTATATATTAAATTCCACATGAAATGAGTTGGCTTTGAGTTATAATTTATTGTCACAACTTGACTGGGTTGGTTTTGAATGCTTTTGTATTAAATCATCTTGTTACACAGTATATCTCTTTGAGACGGGGGTGTCACAATTCTCCAAAGCCACAATTCAATTTGACTTTTGTTTTTTATTCGTGTTCACGTGGCTGGCTTTGAGAGCACAAGATGGCAGAAGGGTGCAAGAACAGTTTCACTTCTCAAAGTTTACTGGGTGCAAGTGAATGCACCCTGTTCAGTCAGAGCCCACATGGTTTACCTTTGTCTACATTATTCATGAACGGGGGAAGGCAAAATGTTGCCACGGTGACTTTGGGAAAGTATGAGGAGTTGTGTTGTGTTGTTACATCTCTGAACCAGCCATGGTGTCTGTAAAAGTCAAGCTGCAGGCTACCAGTTAGTTAGCTATCGTTACTCTGTGTCTTTAGCTGCATGTTGCTACCAGGTAAGCTACACTGTGTCTGTCGATTTCTTTTTTTTTCTTCATACATTTGAAAGTAGGTGGTGTTGGAGAGAGAAAATAATACTGGGAGAATCAACCAGGCAGCTTTAATGTGGATATCCGAAATATAGAGCTCATTTTGATTGATTTTTCGAAATTGAAATTTTGACACCCCTACTTTGAGATGAATAGGGATACATGCACACCTTTAAATACACTTTTAATATGGAGATTAGCATTTTCTGTCATGGGTCTGCCATCAGGTCATGGAGCATTGTGGGTACATTTGTACTGTTTTTCCTTTATCTTTCAACTCCTTGAATGTTTCTAACCAATTGGAGAAAATATTATAAAAGTTAGCTTCATGGACAAAGTTTTGCGTACTGTGCTATTAAATTGCAGTGGATTATATTAAGACAGCCTAACGTTTTGGAACTGCAGACCTATTTCAAATCAGATATGTGCTTTACCATAGGGTGCTGAAGCCAGACCTGCCTGTTTTATATCCACCAAATGTTCCATGTCTGAGGTAGCATTGTCTGAAAACTCCAGGTAACAAATCACAAAGAGCCTCTTGGGAGTACACCCATTGACTTTTCGAGGCATCTCACTGATATAACCTTGACATTAATGGGAGGTTTTCACATTCCCAATTCTTATGGGGCTCACCATAATCTGTTATAGAGGGGGCTGAGATCCCTCCTGGGCCCTTCTGAAGTTTGAACCCTCACAATAACCTTGTCTGGGTGGGTTAGTAGGATGTAGCAGTGCATCCCTCTTGCTGTCTTCATGATGTTTACCAAACCCTCTCCACCTATCAAAGAGACCACATTTGCCAGTCCTCAAGAGAGCAACACACCAATTACTCTATGTGTATCCTGATTGAATAATAGGACTTTTAATTGTCTTGTCTTTCACAATGACTTTAAAGCCGTAACCTTTAATTAAGTGTCTGGCAATTATTTTATTCCCTTTTTTGTTTGAGAGGATGAACATAATTACTGTCACCTTGCAAAGTATGAGACGTAATTAATCCTTTTTTATTTTACCAAATCCCTATTTTTTTGTCATTAGTTGGCCCTTTAATCCTCAAAAGATTATGAAACCACTTAATTATAGAAAGTGAAGGCAGCGACATGTTGTTTGTGTAGCATCAGCACAAGTGTTTTTTCTTTAAAATAATGTACCACTTAGCCTATGATAAAAAAATGTATTCTAAGTTCACTTGATATGGGCATGATGTAATTTGTATAACTGTATGACCCGACAGCCTTAGTCATAGAGTTGTCATAAAAAGTGAATATACTGTAGTCCTGTTAGCCAGGTCATTTAAGAGCTGAAACTTCAAAGTGCACTCAAGCAATTTTACAAGCGTCATGAGAAGTACTCAGCCAGTGATAACAGTTGTAGAGGGTCAGGGTCATCAGGGTCATCTCAGATTTGGCTTGAGTATACAAATTAATCAGACAGCCTGCACTATAAACTCCAGTTGTGGGGGTTTAAAAGACAATACCATTTAGGAGGCTGGGTAATGCCTAATGAAAGGTACTTTCCAGCTGCATTGAGGGAAATTTAGGAAACTGTTTCTGCAGCATGACCTACACTAGAGGTGAAAAGTCATACGTTGTCCTCCTTTTTACCATTCTTTTTGTTAATCTGTCTCTTGTAAGTCCCTCAAAGATATCCATGTGCAATACTGAATCACTGGAGTACCACTTTAAAAGTTTCTTTTAAACAACAGCAGGGAATTGGTCCATCCATAAAAAGGCCGAGTCAGGCATGCATAGTATCTGATTTCAAAGAAACGTTGGTAAAAAAACATCCTCACAGAAGCACAAATAGAATATAGAAACTGGCAGTGAAGTGTTTGGGCACATGGATTGCATGCCGGAGTGGGTGCAGTGTGTGTCCTCTTTCAAAACCATTTATCAGACAAGGCCAGGTGGGTTGTGGACCCAGAATGTGGGCCATTGTTGTAAGCCATAGAAACGTTGGATGTCTGGGGGATCCCACCCCCCAGCCCAGGAGCTCGGTGTGGCTGCTATGTGAAGGCTCCAGCCCAGACCCAAACATGCATATTGTGCAGGTCTGAAAGGACACTATAATCCATCCCAACATGTGCCAGCACCCCCCTCTAACCTCTATTCATCCCTCACTGTGTTTGCATCTCTCCAGAGTGCCTTTAACGCTGTGCAATGCCATGCTGCTTCACACAAGTTAAAACATGATGGAGAGCTGTCATTGTCCTTCGCTGTGGTCAAAACATGTGCTTCCCAACACGCAGCCGGTCTGTTATCTCGTCCAGAGAGCATACACACCACTGTAAATCAGTCTCTCCCTCTCAGTTGGTACAGAGGGCCCTGTTTTTTATCATTTCACATGTGTGCTGCTTGCAAAATAAAATCCAAGCAGGGAGGATCAGAGTCGTCTATAAGCCTTTGTTCTTGGCCTAAATAATAATCATTGACATTGAGATTCAGGTCCTTCCGCCCAACCAACAGTTGGCAGTTCCCCCATAAAATGGAAGTAGTATTTATGTTATGTTTTATTTTTTCCTCGTTTGCTCCCCTCCCTGCAACTCCAGCCCCCTGGCTTTCTCTGTGATGAATCTCAATTATGCCAAGGGCACCTTTCATTGTGATGATCTCTCTGCTGCTTTATTGGAACTGGCAGCACTTCCACACTATCATGGCCATGCTCATTGACAGCCACTTCCTCCTCCAAAACAAAGCCGGCAGAAACAATAAAAAAGAGAATTAAAAAAAATGCTGAAAAAGTTACATCTCCTCTCAATTTGGCGGCCAGAGTTGGCATGTCTACTTCGGGCTCTGCCTAATGGTCTGTAATCATTCTTTGTGCAACCCAGAGCGTGGGTGGAGGTGTTTGGAGGGGCAGCTTATTCATATGTTTGTTTTTACCACTGTAATTGCTTTCACATAAATATGAGGCTAAATAGTTCTTTTACACGCTGTGAAGAGACCCTTCTTAATCAACTCTGTGGAAATACCAAGTTACTCAAATTTTCACAACGCTTCCGAGGCAATATCGAGGATTTAGAATTAAGGATATTCTGTATCAAATGGCCATCTTTTTATCAGCCTTCTTTTTTGAAACTGGAGCTCTCTAATTTAAGTTTTATTTAATTTGCGGGGAAGAACATTTACTGTTTTCAGCTGCAACCATGACAACTGTATGATGGCACTCGCCAGGTCCCACATTCTCATCTTGAATGAGGAAATGAATGACATGGAGAGACACGGACCAATTTGTTTGTGCCTAAACAAGACTTGGAGTATGTGTGTGTGTGGGTAGATGGCAATGTGATGACATCTACCGATCACATTTGATGAGGATGCTAGCGAATGTAATTGTTGTTTCAGTGCGGCATCTGTTACTAAGGGGGAAGCGGGGTGTGGGGTGGGGGCTTGCAGGGAGATAGTTAGACTCACAATTGACAGTGACACGTTGATGAGCGCGAGTGCCGAGCGTGTTAGCTCAGCCAACTGGCCTTTGATGGTTCTCTGATACAACTCGTTAAACAAGCATTGGACCGTTTACCTCTGTGATGTATCTTATTTGTCCGTTCTCCACTGCCCACACATCCTCGGATAGCTGTCTTTCTGCAAAGGCGTCAGATCTTAACGGAGCTACAGATATAAAGCTGTGTAGTCTTATTCCCGGTAAAAAACTTGGCCATTGTAGGCATGCTTGGATCTCTTAAGAAACTCTTAAAATATGAATCTGGTGATTCATTTTCAACAGTTTTTTTTTAAGTAAACACGACACTTCTAGGAGCAATGTGCCGCTCTTAATTTGCTGAGAGAATCTATGATCGCTCATTTCTCGTACAGAACTAGATTCAAATCATACTAGCTGAGGAAAAATGAATGCTGTGAAACTAGTGGTTATTTGGTGTATCCTGATGCCATTTCTGGGCATTCCAGTTTAATATCGGTCTTAAAGTCACAGGTCTTAAGGTCACACAGAACTAATGGAGGCTGAGGAGCTGCAGCCAGTGTCTTCTATTGGGTTTATATTAGAGCCTGGAATTGAACTTCATACTGGCCAGCTGGGACTGAGAAAAGGATTAAAGGTCATATGATATGCTGCTTTTTAGATGCTTTTATATAGGCCTTAGTGGTCCCCTAATATTGTATCTGAAGTCTCTTTTATATAGACCTTAGGGGTCCCCTTATATTGCATCTAAAGTCTCTTTCAAATATACCTTAGTGGTCCCTAATACTGTATCTGAAGTCTCTTTTATATAGACCTTAGTGGTCCCTAATACTGTATCTGAAGTCTCTTTTTTATATAGACCTTAGTGGTCCCCTAATTCTGTATCTGAAGTCTCTTTTATATAGACCTTAGTGGTCCCCTAATACTGTATCTGAAGTCTCTTTTATATAGACGTTAGTGGTCCCCTAATACTGTATCTGAAGTTTGTTTTATATAGACCTTAGTGGTCCCCTAATACTGTATCTGAAGTCTCTTTTATATAGACGTTAGTGGTCCCCTAATACTGTATCTGAAGTCTCTTTCATATAGACCTTAGTGGTCCCCTAATACTGTATCTGAAGTCTCTTTCCCGAAAATTCAGCCTTGGTGCAGAGTTACAGCCACTAGAGCCAGTCCCACAATGAGCTTTCCTGAGTATGTGCCATTTCTGAGTCTGTAGCCATTGAGGAGGAGAGGGGGGGTCAAGGTGGAAGGTAGGGGTGTGGCCTTGACCAACTGCCACTTTGCTTGTTTGCAAGACATGATGTCTCTCTCTCATGGGTGGGCCAAATTCTCTGGGTGGGCAAAGCAGAGAAAGGGGAGGTAACCTTGCCCCTTATGACCTCATAAGGAGCAAGATTCCAGATCGGTCCATCTGAGCAGGTCCCATGGCTCGGTTTACATCTATCGCCATTTCTAGCAACTGGGGGGCATAGGCAGGCTGGGGGAACTCATATTATTGTTAAAAAACTGCATAAAGTAAAATTTTCATGCCATGGGACCTTTAAGGTCTCTCCAGTTTTCTCCAGTCAAATCTTGTTTTATAATTTAATAGAAAAAAGCCTTATGCATGGTGTGGATTGATATAGGCACTGTGGTAGGGAAACACTGGAAATATTTCTTATTCTCAACAATGTCAACAAGTTCAACTTCATTGTCACGGTTCTCTTTCCTTTATATTTTTTTCATCGCTCGGGGACGCTGAGGTGCTTGAGTTGGACATTTTTCACACAATTGTACTTATTCCAAGAGCAACAATTGCTGTATGCCCAAATGTGAAAAAAGGAAATTTACAGTAAATGCCACAATGAAAAGATGGAATTGCCATTTATTGTCTGACGAGTGATTCCATATTTCATTATACAGTGCAAACCCTTGCAAGGAAAAGAATATGAATGGACTCACCTTCAAACATGCCAGTGACTCTCTAAATGCCAAATACGCCCAAACCTCTCATGTCTAGATGAATGGCTAACTCAAGGCAGAGTGAGTCTGCGCCTCCTGTCTTTCCCCCCCTACAAAAAGTCAAAACCCCATGAGAGACTGAGTCTGCCAGACTGATCACAGAGCTGCTGCTTCATCCAGAGAAAAACTGGGCTCTAGGAAGTTTGTGACAAAGTGGTATTTTATGATGTGGGTGCAGCTCACCTCCCTGAGGATTACCTACCCTTAAGAGTTGTATGTGGTTTCCCAAAGCCTCCCATATGTATTATTTTTGCTATACTTGGCACCCAGCGCAATTGACTTTGTACACCGACTCATGTATCATTCCTATTTTGCAACCGACGCACAGCAGACTTTTCCCTCCACAGACTCACGTCTGTAAATTAGGGAATGAACTTGTGCTCCCAGGGGCGGTTCAGCAAAAAGAGGAGGCTTGGTCCGGCACAAATGTTCCCTGGTGCTATTTTCAGTTTCAGAAAACAGTTCCGCCACAGACCAGGAAAAGCTTAGTCTAAAGTCAGGGGCGGGTTATTCAGATGCTATTTCAAGGGCGCATGCTTGGCCGTAATGTAGAGTGCGGACACACTTTGCTTCCCTCATGTCACAGACCCAGCAGTTCCCATTTCTGCAAACCATACATAAATACAAGGACAAATATGACCTTGTCTATACATTTCCATGAATCGTGGTTGTGTTGATGACATAAATGAGGACTTAAGGTGATGAGATGTTGAACAGCATGTGCCAAACGTCCCAGCAGCAGCAGCCCGGGACAGGAGAGACAGAAGAGCTGCATCCTCTATAGTGAGGTCATCTCCGTCTAATGTTAGACTACATTGCAAAAATATCACCATGCATTCATATCCTCTTGATTCAATGAGAGTGAGCCCAAAAACATTGGAAAGTATGTTTTTGTGACATTTCTTTATTTACATTTGGTCAAAAAGAAAAATCAATAGCAAATGTCGGTCTCCTCGGCGGTGAAGGGCTCCTGGCGTGCGCCCATGGATGTATTAAGAGCTTGCGACTAGCAAATCCTCCATTATATTAGCAATCCACCATGGAACAAGCGCGCCTGCTTTTAGAGGGAAAGTGAAATAACGCTTTGATTGGTTTGTTGCATGTTATGCCCAAACCACACCTCTGAGTGATATTTGCGTCCAGATCATTGAAATAGGGCCCAATGTCTTTGTGGTAAGGCAACCTCCATTTGAATTAAGCATAGTGTTAATATTGCATTATTGTTAATATTGCATTTGCATTATAACAGAAGCATTCACAGAGAGAAAAGATTTTTTATATATTTTCACATGACAGGATATGGCTTTTCTGTCATTATTTAATGCCATTGTGACAGACAAGCAAGTAACTTTAATCAAACTGCAGGTGATCCTAATCAAAGGACGATGGTGTTTATGGCAGTGTGCCATCCTTAGCGGTGGTGAACACACACAGCATCCCGAGAATGCCAACAAGCTTGACGAGGCTTGCTGGCGAACGCTTTGATCGCCTTTCATTCACACTCGCCTCTCATCTCTTTGGGCTTTTGGGGGGGAAATGCACTGTTTAATCCACCGTATGTAGCAGAAGTTTATACAAGGTACTCCACAGAGTTTGGGGCCTCACATTAGGAGGGGGGAGGCGGAGAGAAAAAAAAGCATACATTTACACGGTTGAGTGGTGTAATCTTCATGAAATACCGGTAAATAGGGAGAGGAAGCCTAGTGGAGCCGTAGATTAATGCTGCTATCAAATGGCCTGGGACAAAGAAGGGGATGGCTAATGAGCTGGAAAAGGCAGGGCTGTTCACAGCGTTAAATGATACCGTAGCACCATCTCCCCACTGGATGCCGCACTGCCATGTTCACACATTCTCACATTCTAACAGCAATGTAGGACAAATATTGGAAAATGTCATTTAAACGATAACCACAACGACATGTTTGATATTTTAAAGATGGCTCCATCAAAGGCAGATTTCACAAATGCAGTTCTCTAATTTGACTCTCTCCCATATGCCTCAAATCCCTCCCTGCCCAATTTCTGAGAGGTCATTTATTTCTTTTTCATTCCAAAAATTGCTTTCTCATTTGGTTGTTCTCTCTCTCTCGCTCTCTCTCTCTTTCTCTCTCTCTCTGTCCCTTTATCAAGATTCAAGATTGTTTTGTCATTCCATAGTACACTGTAGTACGAAATTGCGTGCAAAGTTCACAGCTTGAAAAATATAGTACATAAACATTTACAATTATCAATGACAATTACAAAGTCCATTTCACTTCCTATTGTCTCCCTTTCTCTCTCTATTTGTGTCTCTTCCGCAGCCGTGATATAAAGAAAACCAGGGTTCTCATCCTTGTCTTTCTCCATCCTGTGGTATCATCTCAAGCCAGCTTGTAACCTCCCATGACTGTTGCCTAGGTGACAGGAAGAGCAAATAAATAAATACATTTTATTTATAATGCCCTTTACATTTCAAATGAAATCTCAAAGTGCTACATTAACAAGGGGTTAAAAACAGCTCCCAGAATAAACAAAGTCAACAAGTATCAATAAAACATCATAAGACTACAATTAAAACTATGACTGTTAAAAAGCCTTTTGAAATAGGAATGTCTTTAGGAAGATGAACTCTTGGGCTTAGATACATTTCTTGGTCTGGTCTCCAGAGGCTGTATTCATTTTTGATGTTCTACTGCCTCAGAGACACGTTTGCAGGCATTGTTTCATGTTTTATTTAGGCCTGTGTTAGAGCCAGGTTAAAGTTTCCGCAGACTACCGGCCTGAAAGAGTCTGGCGGCAGGGAGGAAATATCACATTTGGGGGCAATTGTGTCCTTTTTTTTCAAGGGTCAGGAGAAGAGAAGATATGAGGTGAAAACTTCATCTGGAATGCTTTCAAATCTGCCCGTGGTCAAATAGTGATGCCGCTTGTTTGCCAAATGTGACGCGCACAACTGACATCTGATATCGCCAACCTGCCTCAACTCTGTCCCACAATTAAAGAAATTGTGAACAAAATCTGCAACAGTTCTCCTCAAAAAGGCAACACAATGAATGCTGGAAAAGTATGTCTCTATTCGGAATGCATTGAAACATGCAAGCGTGCTCTAACCTCTTCAGGCATCGACATATTCATCTTACTTGAGCCAAGTGACAGTTGTCTCCACAGTTATTTCATTTTACATGCAGCTACGACAAAGGGGGGAAAAACTGAATTAATCAAATGTGGAGGGGTAGGCGAAGG
Organism: Etheostoma perlongum; assembly: GCA_026937815.1. NCBI lineage: Eukaryota > Metazoa > Chordata > Actinopteri > Perciformes > Percidae > Etheostoma > Etheostoma perlongum. Next base: position 34,899,297 of record CM049371.1, read on the forward strand.
AATGGAGGATGAGGGTGTGCGGTGGGGGTGGGAGGGGGGCGCTGGATATCCCCCAGTGATGCTGTGAATCAGAAGCGGTGGGTAAATAAATAAATGTGTTATGTATGACCAAGCGCACAGACAGAGCTCTGGGGCTACTAGCGGGTCCAGCCGTGATGCATTGAGACAAGTGAATAAATCAGCACACAATTAAGGCTTGTGATTTCATTTATGGTACCTACGAGCGCTCCAGTGGCAGATTTTGGCAGATGTCATTTCTAGCCAATTGATTTTGCTGCTGTCCCGAGGCCCGAGCAGTCATGGCCCCTCTATCTGGATTACAAATGGATGGCAAACACGAGCCAAATGGCTGTCCAGGCAATTTCTGCATGATAGGAGTAGAATAATGGAAGAGACCTCACTGGCGCAACATGAACAATGACACACACATGAGTGGAGGCTCTGCCAAAGCCATAACTGTTAACACATGCATGTAAGAACACAAGCAATTGTTTGTGAAATGTATTTGCAACATGTTTTCCCCATAAAGATGCATTTTCAGTCTCAACACTAGTCATGACTTCTTTAAAGGAGCATCATACGTGCTGTGTACGGTAAATTATCTTCTGTTCAGCATCCAGTCTTCAGTGACAAACGCACTTTAAATATACAGCAAAATTGTTTCTAAGCTACCATGAAATCCATAAATGTCTTGGGTTCATGCATCTGGCATGTTTTCACTTACAGTTGTACAACAGAAAAAAACCAACTCTGCAGTGCAATCACGACACACATGAACATTTCTCATCTCAATCATCTGGAGAGCGCACTTAACTACTCGCAATGCAAATTGACAATGTCATTTCAAAGCTGAAGTGAATAAAGACCATGCCCCTGGTCTGCTGCAGTTCATCAATCTGCCAACTGAATCATTTCTCTGCTTGCTGGCTCCATTTTGTGTTTGGTCTTTGCGTTTCAATTCAAAGTACTGTACTCTACCTGACAATACAATTTAAAACAGGAGGTAACGCTCACATGTTGTGGGTAATGGTTTTAGAAGTCTAGAACCATTTTACATTTAAAAAGTATAGAATTAAGCAGGACAATGGACAGGTTTAATACGGAGTGTATGCAATAACAACAATGTATTTGTTTTTCCTAGTAATATGTAACCTTTCATACTGGGATGGGGGGGCAGTAGCTCAGTCCTTAGGGAATTGGGTTGGGAACCGGATTGCTGGTTCAAGTCCCCATATGGACCAAAGTATGGTGGTGGACTAGTAGCTGGAGAGATGCCAGTTCACCTCCTGGGCACTGACAAGGTGCTCTTGAGCAAGGCACTGAACCCCCCCACAACCGCTCAAGACATCTGTTCAGCAGTCGCTTCCCCCCCAAACACACACGCACACACACTCTGACATCTCTCCAGTAGTGCATGTATAGGACCTGAACATGTGTGTGTGTGTTCCAGGCCTGTGTGTAGTGTGTAATAAGGAGACTTTTAGTAGGAGACTGGGTTGGTAATAACCATAGGGGGAATTACAATTACAATACTAGAGTAGAAATTATAAATAAAATGAATATAAAGTACTGTATGTTCCAGTAGGTAAAGGAATACATGACATGTTGTGAGAGACAGTTTGGAACAACAGCTCTCTGGCCTCCTCTCCATTTCCTTATTATACCACATCCACCTGCTTTATTAACAAATTGAAGATATGCATGACATGGCCTCAATACTCTTTCTGAGAGGAGGCACTTTATTAGAAACCCACACATAAACAACCACTTTTTAAATTGTTACCAACATACAGGGATGCACAATATAAATAGAAGTTACCTGAATGTAACTCTAGTTCTACAAGTAGCCCTCTAACAGCCCTAGAGCTGGGTTATTTTAGAGGGAACTTGTTATCTGTTTATAGCTGTTCTGAATGGCCACAGTCAAAGGTGACAGTGTCTCCCTGGAGGCATTCCTAGTGTTGCACGCCTCCACACACCGGGCCAATCAATGCACAAAGTAGAAGTGGACCTCAGATTGTCAACATGGGAAGGGTGTGGGGGCAGGTGGTTCAGGGAGCTGACAACAATCCAACAAGCAGTTCTGATGGCATATTCTGGTGCCTTTTATACTGCTATTGGTTTAAGTGGAAGGGGGGGTTTAGGACTTCACACTGTTATAGATCAATGGTCTCACAGCCGATTCAGGTGCAAACATTTTGGCAAGCTCTCTATTGCTATATGAGATATATTTACCAGAACAAAGGGATTGCTACGATTGCAGTTTTGAGACTTTACTCAAGCCCTGGGTCGTATTGGCCATTGTGTTAGGCAAGCGTCCAGCACCAGTCTCTGTGTTCCCCCTTATTCACGTGAATAAAGAAAGAAACGGCCCCATTCCAGGGCAGCTCCTTCCACGGGTGAGCCTTAGCTGAATAACATTTGACAGACAAAGGAAAATAGAGATGGAGAGGCAAAGGACAGACACCCAACTCTTCTTTATCCTCTAACTTATTCACTCCACTTAGTGAGAGGGAAAAAGGTCAGCCCATCCAAGATGTGCTCTCTAAAGTCTGATTTATGTCCGCGCGGAGGCTTCACGCAGCGCGTTCGTCGTTGCCTACGTAAGTGGCCTAAAGTTTAGACTTGTGCGTTGTTGTGTGTCGAGCTGGCACGTGTGTGTGAGGAGAGTGTGTCACAAGTTTATTATAGTTTAGCATTTTTCATTAGTTTTTTTTTATTTTGTTTTGACTTTTTGTTTTCAAATTCAGTTTAGTTTTAATAAGTGGGTTTCCTAGTTTAGTTTAGTTTTCATTTTTTTGAATATATATATATATATATATTCTTTGTTTGATCAACCGACTAAAGAAGACAAACATCAACAGACTAAAGAAGACAGACACCAACAGAAAGAAGACAAACATCAACAGACTAAAGAAGACAGACACTAACAGGCGTTTTTAGCAAGTGGTAAACAGTTGTGTAGACATCCCGATATTAATCCACATATTAACCCCCCCCCTTTGGTGTTCCTGTGTATTTACTAACCGGCTATCGGGTTGCCGGTGAAAGCAGCCTGTAGTGTCCTCTGTCCTGCGGTTGTCTCCGTCATGCTGCTGGCCCTACGCATCCACACAGCCATGCCCTACGCATCCACACAGCCATGCCCTACGTGTCCATACATCCATGCCCTACGTGTCCATACATCCATGCCCTACATGTCCATACATCCATGCCCTACATGTCCATACATCCACGCCAGAGGGGGCTTGGCAATCTTCTTTACCTTGTTAAGGTAAGATAGGTTAGCCTTCCACTGCTAGGCACTTGCTTTATCTGACACAGTCATCATCAAATAGGACTTTTCCGCTTTCTTCCGACTTTTAACTGTTGTTTGTTATGTTCAATCTTACATGGAATGTCGGAGTTTCTGGGTTCCCAGTCGGAAATGTCATGGCCGGAAAGATATAACGATATAACATTTACTCGATACTTTTTTATTTTATTTTAGTTAGTTTTGGAAACATTACAACAGTTATTGTTTTTTTCTAATCAAGCCGTAAAATGACTTCATGTGTTGCTGTATTAATAGGGTTGTTAAGTTATATAAACAAAAAGAAATGCTTTACAATTCACTTACTTTATTATTCTTTTTTACCTTTATGTTAACAGGCAGGTAATGCTTTTTTTAGCATTAAACACTTCATTTCCTGCATTCTGGTGAATTTGTATGCACCTATTTCTATCTTTTTCTGAATCTATATGGCTGAAATATCTTTATGTAAAGGGACACATTACAATCCAACCATAAAAACATAATGGAATACATTGCAATAAGGCATTCTGTATTGTTTTGTATTTATTTTCCTGTAGATTGACTTTTCTATGTAATTATATCTGAGTCAGCACACATGTAGCTCATGCATCATTTATTCTCCTTCTTCTTTTGCAGCTTTTGTTGGGGATGTAACCTACTTAAATGTGCATGACAATTATTCACCTCGATGATAAATGAATTCATTTTAATTTATTAATAACCCCTGGCCTGTAATATTTCATTTGTTTGAGCAAGATTTCTGCTCATGTCCAAAACTGTGTTCTCTGAGGTTTAGAGGAGTCGTGATATTTTGTGAAAAATAAAGCTATAATTGGCTATTACAAGAATAAAGTCACTATATTTCAGAACATAATCTACCTGCACCATAGTCTGCTGTGCAGTACGTGATTGCTCTGCTGATCCGGTAGATCTCACACCTCCTGACAGACTCAGAGCCCTGTTTGGGTCTCCGTGGTAACATATTCAGCCAGGACAGATCACGATTTGGAATAAGCATCAGGCCAGAGATGGCAGAAGGAGTAAGAACATGTCAGTATATTTACAGGGATAGGTGGAACTTTGACAGTAAGAGGGGTAAATTCCCTCTTGACATCTAAAAAGGGCAGCATGAGCACACACACCCTCGCCTGCTGGATTTTAGTCATCTGCTTTTGTGGTCACTCAACGTGTTGCTTTTTCAAAAGCCGGCTGCGCCTTCCTACCTGAAAAGGGGCTTGAGGGGCAAGACCACCTCTGCTCCCTCTGCCAATAAAATGAAAGTCAGGTATGGCAGGAGTCAGCAGAGGCTGATGCCAAATAAGGAAGCAGAGGCAAGCAAAGTGAAGAAACGCATGCAACAGGGAAGAGGGCGGAACAGGTTCTAATCTATGGTGATATCTTGTAGAAGGTGAAAGAGAAGAGAGAAGTCAGCTACCTGTTAGTGAAAGAGAGATGAGTGGTAGGCCTGTTGCTCATTTACAGTACAAGGCAGTAAGGGTTGAAGGCAGAGTATCATCAGGCTACAGTATTTTACTGACATTTCTGTTGTAGTTTTAACCCTTGTGTTGTCCTTCATGTCACATGGACTTGTTTAGTTTATTTAAATTTTGTATTAGCCTGGCGTTGTGCTTCAGGGTCCCCAGGGCCTTTTTTATTTCATGTCACCTGCACTCGTGGCCTCGCCCTTCGGGTCTAGGAGAACCTTGTTTATTTTTATGCAATTATACGTATGTTATAATAATAATAATACATTTTATTTATAATGCCCTTTTACATTTCAGATAAAATCTCAAAGTGCTACAGTAGCAAGGGGTTAAAAACAGTTACCAGAATATAACAAAATCAACAAATAGCAATAAAACACTATAAGACTAAAATGTATGTTACACTACTCCTGCCTCGAGATGAGGCTAGTGGGAACGCGTTTGAGTGCAGGACGGGTCTCTGGGACCCCGGAGGACGAGATGAGGCTAGTGGGATACGCATTCGAGGGCAGGACAGGTCTCAGGACATGGTAGTAGAAAAATACGATTGCATACAGGAGGGTCTCTGGGACCCTAAGGACAACACAAGGGTTAACTTGAGCAAAGTTTTCTCTTTCACTGAGGGGGGGGGCTTTATTTAGAGTGACAGTGGATAGACAGGAAAGGTGGGAGAGAGAGATGGGGGATGTCACCCAGCAAAGGGCCGCTGCAAAGGGTCAGCCTACATGGGGTTACTTCCTAGCCTCTAGCTCACCCAGCTTACTGGGTGAGCTAGAGGCTAGGAAGTAACCCCATGTAGCTTACTGGGTGAGCTAGACCTCTAGTGAGCTAGAGGTCCCCCCTCCTCTCTATTTCATTTTATCTGTTAACCAAACCACAATCCAAACTTGATTCACTCTATTTTCATTATTTTTCTCTACAGTCCAAATAATTAGGGTAATTTGTCCTCAGACAGTGGAGCCATTTGACCCATTCAATACCACAAAGAATTCACTGTGAAGTTCAACAATATTTTAAATCCACTTTCAATTCCATGGATGGATTACTGTGTTGATAATATATGCCCTTGTTATTGATTCAACCATATCTGAGCAGCAGGGAGTACTGCAAAATTCTCAGTGTGGGATGTATTCATGATCAACATCAAATGCTATTTTCCTTGTTCTTAATTTTAAAAAATATATAGATATATATAATTTGCAATGCGTTTCTTCTTCAGGTAAAGTTGTTGAAACAGCATTCCTCCAGGTATCTATTAAAAGAAGCTGTGATCTACAGCAAAGAAGCCTCATCGTTGGAAGTTTCTTTAAAAATCCTCAAATTAGCACAAACATTCTACATATTTTCATTTTCCGTCATCATTTTCCTGGCAAAGAGGTTTTCCCCCTTCTGGTTTGCATATGTCACCAAATTGCTTTACACAACCTGAGGTCTGTACTATGAAGCAAGATTTGGCATTAACGGGGATAACTCCAGGTTCAACCCAGGGTTTTGTGCATCACGATGGCGGATAACTTGTTACCAGGTTAAATCGCCGTGGTAACTTATGCTGAACACCTAACCTGGTCGGGAGCAGGTTATGTTGGAGATTAGAGATCAACCGGTGTAAAAGCACTGCAAACTGACCAATCAGTACTCGGTTGATAATGACGTCCCCGTTCTCAGAAGATCGGGTGGAGCTCAGTGCGTGGAGAGAGGTGCGCCCGTAAAAGTTAAATCATTTAGAGAGAGATGACCCCGTTAACATTCCCTAATTCCCATTTCCTGGTATTTTTATGAAAGATATTTTCTACAGAGGGAATTATGTATAGGATTTGTTGGCTTAGAATAATGTTTTTATATTTTTTATTTTCTCTCAAGATCGCTTACCACTGACAGGGTTGCAACGGAAATAATAGGCTAAAGCAATGACAGTTTATGGAAAGCACAAGTGTGATTATGGTCAGATCTTATGGCTGACTGATGGAGAAATGATATTGATAAGTGTCAATACTATACAACTATACAACTATATTGCGTTTTGCCTGTAAAACCATGTCTGTGTTCTTCATATTTATGTATAATTATAGTTTGGTAGATGTTTGTGATTGGTCACGCTGTGTAAAGACCGTCTCTTTTATGTGAACGCGCTATGCGGCACCGCGGTTGTTAGGTTAGGTGAAACCGGGTAACTGCAATAAATCCAGGGCATGTTGATCTTGCTTCATAGTACAGGCCTCTGCCATTGTGTTGTGCTGACATGTGTTCTATCCATTTAACCACTGTGAAGCCCCATTTTAATTCCTGTGTGGGCGGTCCTTTTCCTCTCTAGAAGTGAAGCATGCAGTCCGTCAGTATGATGGCTCACACCTTTTTTGCATGTTTGTGTGCTGTTGCTCTTCCGTGTGCGTGTGTGTGTGTGTGACAAGCATATTGTGCGCATGTTGTGCGCACAATATGCCTAGCCTTGGAGCATTTTACTAATGCGCTGTTAAAATAACAATGAAACGCAGCCTAGTTTTCCTCTCTTTCCATCCAGGTTTCCACCCTGTTTGGTTTTGTTTTGTTTAGTTTGTCTTTAGACTGGTTTCCCTTTTGGTTATGCAAAATAAACATTTTTAACGCTCTGATGTAGGCTTTGTGCCAATACACATTAGCGTTTTTATTGTGAAATGAAAGTATTTTGTCCTCAACATGGTTTTGGTTTAGTGCATCCTCCTTTTTCAACTTAAACACATTTTTAGTTTTAACTTCTGGGGTCGTCTCCACAACCTTGTCTTTGTCCGAGTTGCAAATTTCATCAACCAAATTTACCAAATTGTATGCCAAGTGTTGGAGACCCATCTAAAGAGAACTGGGGTACCATATAAAATGGTTGCCTTTAGTGATGAACTGCATCAGGAAAATCTGCAGAAATATTATGATAATAGCACACTCAATAATGTAACTTGTATATTAGTTATTTTAAGCATGTACAGTACATATATTTACTGAACATAGGTCAATCTGAATTACCTATTAACTTGCATACAATAAAAATAAAGAACAACACGTTTTGATTGATAAGTCTTGTACTTAAATTGCAGTTAGGCAGCAAAAAGACAATTTCACACAGGCTGCACTAAATAATGCTGTCACCACATGAACGAAGAGGACAAATCACTAACAATTGTTCTGCAATTTGAGCAAAAGTCCAATATGTATTTTTACTTCTTTTTTTATAAAAAAAAACCCATGTTTGTACATTTTAGACATACATAAGAAAGGCCGGCATGAGTTAATATTCCCACTCTCTAGTCTGACGCTGCTGCTTCTCTCTATTTTCCACTGAAATCCAGAGAAAAGGGCAATTGAACTGGTGTTTTTCAAAAGCAGCTGGGCTTCGGTTAGCTCTGCATTGACTCCTTTAAAGCCATGCTTTTTTTTTTCTTCAGTAGAGCCCTTTTAAACAGCGCCTGGGTGGACTTATACTCAGGGGGAGAAGCTAAATAGAAATGAAAACAGGCTTCTAGAATAGAGAAGAAAAAATACAAAGCAATGACGTTGATAATGCAGAGAAAAATTGTCCTGCTGAGTATGGATCTACCATAGAGAGAGGGAGAGAAAAAAGGGGGAGAGCAATTCAGAAGAGGCTATTAAAATGGGGTTCTGGGTTTAATAATGTACACAGGGCAGCCTTAGTGGTCAGTTGCACTGGAGAGTGACATTTACAGTGGGTTGAGAGAGTACAGGAAGTTAACCACCCACTGGGGTTGTGTCTACAGTAGGAAGACGAAGCTATGAGGTTTCCTGATGGCATGGGTCACAACACATACTAAATATGCTTGGGGAGTGTGCAGAGGTATCCATTGCTGCAGTGACACAATGTACAGATATATGATACATAGTCTATTTTCTGTACAACTAAGGCTTTGCAGTTGTATCAACGTTCTCTTTAACAACTACACTGAGGGACATGTGTTTAAGTCCATGGGCTTACTAGTATAAAAGTGACAAAATCACATTGTAATATTGTAGTTTGAAATGGCTTTAAACCAATCACAATTGTCTTGGGCAGCGCCAAGCTCCAGATGCAGCGAGACTGGCTCTGCAAAATGGTCTCCGGAAGGAACTTGTCTTGGTAGAACATCTGCACCCCGCCAAAGAAAAGTGGCTCATACAATATCAAATAGCTGGATACATGGTCAAACGTAATTTGCTCTTACCAGTGTGTCATCCCAGTGTATTTTGTCCCGTCAGGAGGTCCCGAAACTTCCCAGAAATCTTTCCTATCATTCCACGAACAAACCAATCATGCCTGTAACTAAAACTAAAGCCAATTTCTAGCCGGTAATGTTGCTCAGAGGTTCCGGTTAATGTTCAAAAGTTGTAGATTAAGAAAAGCATCCTGCGTCCAGCAGCTACTGCTAATCACTGAGGTCCTCTGAGTGTTACATGACCTAAAAGCCCTTTATGTCTCCTGTTTTGAAGGCTTCAACAAAAAGTGGGATGATGCATTTCTTCAAGCTGCTGAGGCTACGAAACCTACAGTTGTATTGAATATGTGACCAGAAAACAGATGGATTCTTTGCCCTTCAAAGCAAAATTACCTCCACAATGATGAACTGTATATTTGGTAGTTCCGCATCGACCCAAAATGTTCGCATTGTCCTTCCTGAAATAGTCCCAACAATATGTGTGGACAAGGCCATGTTGTTTCATTGGCATAGCAAGGTCTACTCAACTGCTCACAATAAACCTCCAACATTGATTGTACAAGCTGTGGTAATCAAACCCCTGTCAAATTATGGCGGGATGTTCAAAGCTCAGTCATTAGACTCACGCTACAACAGTGTGCCATTTTCTAAGCAAGCGCTGGCTGATTTGTCAAGACAGAATTAGATTTCAAACAGAGTGGGAATACATATCATTCTGTTCCCAGCAAGGCCTCGATTGGCGCCTATGTGATGCTGTAACCTCTTTAATGGAAGCTTATCAGCTGTAGCCAGTGCCCTGCAAGGATTCCATGTAATACCGCTGTTTGCTCACAATCAGTATTGTGTTTAATAAATGTGGCTGAATATTAACTAATCTTTTGATCTCACTTTCATTAGGCCACCCCAAGTGAAGTGGATTCTTCTTGACAAATTAAGCCCCCCTCCGTCTCCGCCCACAAGCCTGCATCTTTTACCCATGAGGGAAATGAGCAAGGACACAAATGCTCGTATTTAAAGATAACTGGTAAACTGCTTTAATTAGGCCTCATTTTCAAAGCAACCAACTTTCTCTGGGAGGGATGGTATTATGTTCTCTCTCTACACCGGTTGCCAGGCTGCATAATGCAAGTTTGTTAACACAAACGCCACATTCACACACTTCCACAGAGCCGTTTATTACACTGTGCCAGATGCTTTCCTGTAGTATTTTAGAACCTGGCATGTAGGACAGGATTGCTCCTTCCGTTGGGAGTACTATTTTATTCAGTGATGACATGTGCCCAATTATTAGGTCCTCCACACAACCTCAAATGCTTCCCCAGCCCACCCATGTTTCATCATAAACAAGCTACAGCACCAGTACTAACAGGATGATCAATGAGTTTTCCCAAAAGGCCGATAACGAAACCACATGTTACTTACATTTTGATTACTGAGGCACTCTGTGTCACAACTTCAATTCTACAGTCTATAGTCTATCTTTATACTGACTGAGACTGTATGATAATTCAGTCAGTTCTGATTGTGTCATAATACCAGCTCTCACAAGCAAACACAAAACATGTAGACATTGATCAGTCAACAACATGCCAGTGATCCCATTGCCACAGCTATACCACATTATATTTTCTATCATAGCAATATAAGGACACATTTAGGTCATAGCTAATCAACTTTTACTCTCCTGCCTCATTAAAGTATACCCTTAGCTCATAAACAAAGGACTGAATACATGTTCACCTGTTCACTCCCCCCCATTAGGTCTGCATAATGTCTACTAATTATGTTTGCTCATCTATAAGCCTTAATTATGCTGGGAGTTGATAATTAGCTGGGCTAGAATAGGTGCATATGTTCCTTCGCTATCAGCCTGGCAGTAATAATGGTTATTTTCATCTCTAAAGTGACCGCATGATGTTCTATGTAAGAACATTTCAAGTCCATTAGCACTCAATGTAATATTGCTGTTTTTTGACCAGTGTGAATAGTGTATTATAGGACCACAGTAGGTTTTAATGCACATGTCATGTACTATGCTGCTATACTACTACTTTGATTATTTGGCAAGGGTTAGTGGTCTAACATTTTCTGTTGCCCATATATTTTGAGTTGGGTAACGTTTTGGTTCCGGTACATTGTCACACAGTGCTAGACCTTAGTGGTCCCCTAATATTGTATCTGGAGTGTCTTTTATATAGACCTTTTGAGTGGTCCCTAATACTGTTTTGGTCTCTTTTATATAGACCTTAGTGGTCCCTAATACTGTATCTGAAGTCTCTTTTATATAGACCTTAGTGGTCCCTAATACTGTATCTGAAGTCTCTTTTATATAGACCTTAGTGGTCCCTAATACTGTATCTGAAGTCTCTTTTATATAGACCTTAGTGGTCCCCTAATACTGTATCTAAAGTCTCAACATTTGAAATTGTTCACATTAATCCATCCATCCATCCATCTTCATCCGCTTATATGGTATCAGGTCGCGGGGGCAGCAGCTCCAGCAGGGGACCCCAAACTTCTTTTTCCCGAGACACATCAACCTGCTCTGACTGGGGGATCCCGAGGCGTTCCCAGGCCAGGTTGGAGATATAATCCCTCCACCTAGTCCTGGGTCTTCCCCAAGGCCTCCTCCCAGCTGGACGTGCCTGGAACACCTCCCTAGGGAGGCGCCCAGGAGGCATCCTTACCAAATGCCCAAAGCACCTCAACTGGCTCCTTTCGACGCGAAGGAGCAGCAGCTCTACTCCGAGCTCCTCTCGGATGACTGAGCTTCTCACCCTATCTCTAAGGGAGACCCAGCCCCCCTCCTGAGAAACCCATTTTCGGCCGCTTGTATCTCGTTCTTTCGGTCATGTTCGGTAATATTCACATTAATGTGTATGCTATATTATGTTATAAACCCTGTTCTTTTAAGGGCGGGGGTCATATATAGCAGTGTCTTGTTATCCCATTTGGAATGAGAAATATGGTATAAGATTTGGGAAAGACTGTGGTGAAATGTGTGATGGAGGAAAGTTATCACCCATCTTACTATATATTGGGCAACGTACTTTCTGCATTGGCACTATATGTAAATCATGAAGTGGGGAACTGTACAATAGGGATTATGAATATGAATTATTCATATATTTAGCTGTGTAGTGTTCTGACAATGATCAATGTTGACTGTAACCTAGTAGTTTAAGTAGCCTAAAGTTAACTAGGTTAACTATAGGGCCAATAGATATGGTCTCATTTGGGTTATTTCTAAAGGCAATAACAAAATACATATTAAAAGTACTTCTGACAAAGTCAATAGAAAACTTTTCTTCGCTATTTTTTCAGTATGACTCAAGGATATCAATTTTTTATGCGGCTCTGTACATTATTACAGCTATTTTACTTGTCTAAAAGGAGTGCCCGTCTCCTTTGAGGGTCCGTGTATAAATAAAATCACTAAGAGCCTCTTCTGAGTACGAGCTGAATAAATGGCTGCAATACGTGAGGTTTCTTGATTGGGTATAATGCTGTGCCAGCGGAGAGCTAAATATTCAGGTATATGCTCTTTGAGGTTGTTGCTCTTCCTCTAGGAAGCCACAGCTGAGTGAAATGATGCAGATTGTTGAGCGGCTGCACATTTTCACAGTTTTCCAGGCCGTCTATAAAGCACTTACAGATTAAATTGAAGGCACAGTAGAGGACCTACTGGTGTAAGTGCATATATGCACACACACACACACACACACACACACCCCTTCCTATGCACATATGCAAAGAAACAAACCTCACATCCAACACCTGTCCCAATGACACACCTAAATTTCTCTCTTTCAGTTGGACAAACATTGCCACCATCATGTATACAGTTCTCAGCCTACAGAGTGGCATTTCCCTTGGTCCCTTGCTTCTCAGGACTCCCTGACAAAGAGGAGGGTGGCCTAGGGCCAGCACTCTTGAGACAAGCAGGGTTGCTGGCCAAAGCTCAGATGAAGGTCATTATGTCGAGATAAGGGTGAGGTAGGGGCAGCTGGAAGGGACAGAGATAGTTAAAGGATCAGGGTACATAGCAGAAATACCAGCAGACAACACTGGAAAATGAAACGACAACAAAAGTCATCCATTGGCAATCAGCGGACCTACTGTAGAAATACCGCGTCGGACTGCGTTAAATCCCATACAGCAGTCACTACAAACACATAAAGGTCATATAAACTAATTCAATAAAGCAAAATAACTCCGTAAGACTTGATTATGTGGGTTATTTAGCTCAAGGCTTCCTCTATTAGATTCTTCTTTCTCTGTCCTTAATGTCATAGGGGTAAAATCACTAAACCAGAAAACTCTGGTTCTTCAGCTCTGCCCTTATATAACTCAAAACTATGAGATTATTTCCTCCAGTGCAGCTCTGCCTCTGAGAAATGTTTGTTGAACTATAACCCCAATTTTCTTCATATTTTCCATTGCACTCTAGCGTCATGTGATGATGATGCTGTTGCACATTGTGTTACTCGGGGTAAAAGTGTGTGCTAATTACCCAACATGTACAAATGTTCATCAGATTTTGTCAGTGTTATACTGAAGACCCTGAGGCTGAAGAGATGGAATGTGGCTTCATATCTGTTTTCCTTTTTGTTAACGTGTTCCGCCAGCTGTCCAGGTGGCTATTATGTGAATCGTCTCCTTTAAGTGAGATGTACACGATTAGCCTACATTACACTGTGTTTATTTTGCTTCTTCTTTCCTTGCCATTAATTGTAAAAAGCTCTTTACAAGATTGTGCCAGCAAAACACTCATCCTTATTTACACATTGTTTGTACACTGCCCAGAAAAAGTGGCAGCTGATTTTTTTGAGTGTTCGTGTGGATTCTTCAAATAAACTTATTGTGAACTATTGTATTCTCTCTGTCCCCCGACACACACTGTAGCATGTGCACGGCGTCTACAAGAGACAAAGGGCCCTATCTTGCACCTGGTACAGCGCAAAGCCCGTTGCAAGTGTCTTCGCTAGTTTAAGACTGACGCAGTTGTTAATTTCCCACCAGCACCCATCATTGCACCATGGGTGTGTCCCGGGAGGGAGGGTTGTCCTTCTGGAAAATGGCAGATAAACTGCAGGTGGAGAGAAGATACACAGCACTGAGCCCGCTCACCATAGCAAGATGAGGGAAGAAAGAGTTGGAGACACTGCAACTTTAAATCTAGAGAAAGGCTTTTACAATCCAAAGCAAAATACCATCCAGCAGGAGATTGCCTCCGAAACTCAACACTGTTCTGTCTTCGGACTCAGCAGATGGAACGACAGATATTAGTTAGTGAACTGTTTATGGATTTAAATTTGACAGCGCAGAACATGTTTGTTGGATTTCACAATGCATGTGACTCATCAGCTGAAACACCCTCTGGATACATGTACAGTACCTGTTGAATGTATGCAAGGATATTCTTTTGACGGTGTACCAGACATGTCTGGACGTTTACATGGAGTCCAAGTGAAACTAAAAGCAGGGTCCAGGCTTTCTTTACGTCCATTGCAGCAACCATGCATTGGACCTTGAGTGAGACAGTAGTGAGAGTGGGTGTACCTGCACAATTGTGTTTCTGCAGTGCTGCCATTTTACGAGTCACCGATGCACCTCTCCAGCCTCTAAAAGTGTTGTGCAAGCAAGCAAAACAAGCAAAGAAATATTTTGAGGCTTGGTGTGCAACACAGCTTTTTTTGGGCCTTCCAAGACAGCGACTCAATACTGCAAAACAATACTTGCATTGCCCGTTTAGCCCTGGAGTGTGTCCAAGTCAGATTTGTTAAAGCAATTCCTTTCCATTTGTGACCCAAAACAGTTTGATATGCACCCTCCCTCGAGGATGAGCAGAACCTTGGCTCTCCTCCCGCAGCACCACACAACAACATGAAACTCTGCTGTTTGATTCGAGAGAGGCACAGTGGAGGCGTCAATTCTTTGAAGTCGTGGACTCTGTTGAAACGGAGTTGATGTCGAAGGTCGGACAGAGAGGGAACAAGAGAGGCTACCAAGAGAGAGCACTCAACGATGCTACCAATCGAAACGTGTCAGAACTGAATCAACACCCAGGAACAGATGGACTGATCATGCCTACAAGTGCAGCTGACTTTACAAGAAGCTGCTGGATTTGCATCCACAAACTCCAGCTGTTTAAATGGGTTGAGCCATTGGTTGAATGTTTATGTGTCTATCCGTGTCGGCTGCCGTATCAGGCGGATCATTAACCTCCTTCGGACAACTGACAACCTGGCAAAGTACCAGGAGACACATCTGGCTGCAGTCCACGTGCACAACAACGTTCTGGACAGACTGGACATACTTTCTAATAACACTACTGCTGTGCATTCACGCTTGTGTTCTAGTGTCTAGTTTCAATTGCTGCGTGTGTGTGACTGAGTATTATGTCAGGATTTGGATTTTGATTCTTTATAGAGCCCCCCCTAAAGCTTGAGAATAGATATTTGGCAGCTCCTATGTTTCCTTGTGCGTGACCCTCCCTCGGTCAGTCTGCTGTTTCC
Organism: Etheostoma perlongum; assembly: GCA_026937815.1. NCBI lineage: Eukaryota > Metazoa > Chordata > Actinopteri > Perciformes > Percidae > Etheostoma > Etheostoma perlongum. Next base: position 34,914,769 of record CM049371.1, read on the forward strand.
TCTTCCTCCTTTCCTCCAACAATGCTTTCTGAGTTTTCTGCTTCTTTTTTGCTCAGCCCTGACAATAGTGTGAAAAACTCCATCGCTACCTTGTTAGCCGGTTCCTGATTGGGCGTATGTGTGCAGTGCCGTGAAACAAATTGTTACATCACAAGACCTGATATCCCGCCATACTTCCTGATGCTGATGTTGAAGTTGTAAGGGGGTTCAGCTCACAGGCGCTGGGGGGGAGCGAGACAAACACCATTCATCTCAAAAAAGTCCACCATTCCAATGACTCCGAAGCTTTTCAGTTAAGGTAAATTAAACTTAATAACCTGCATATTTCCCCTTTTAAAGTGAAAAACTAAACGCTGTAACAAACGAGAAGTAGGCAGGATGGAACCTTGATGTTTTTGAGAAGGTAAACTAACATCAAGGTAACATTATCAAGAGCTATGTGGGGGTGCATTGCATTTACTCGAGCTATACGTTAAAGGAAGTGAGTGAATACGTCTGAAACAGTGCTTTTAAAACACACAGAATTTGTGAATGACATTTATTTAGAAAAAAGGGTGTATTACTGACTTTTTTTAATATTGGTATTGTTGGTGCGCTTCCTTTTTTCATTATCGATTGAAATGCCAAGACAACAGAACCATTAGTATTTTAGTAAAAGGTCACTATTTATGCTAACAGTTGGTATATCTTAGACACCTTCATAGGTTTTTTATACATTTCTATTTGAGTAATTATTTGAGTAAAGTTACATGAAATTACAACACCACAGAACACAGACTATTTACTGAAAAAGTCAAGACTGCTGTTTTGTCAGTTTTATTATTCTTACAATTTATAACTTAAAAAAATTAAAAGTATATTCCTTTCAGCTTTTTTTAACATGTACTGCAGCTGCAGAAAAACAGCTGTGGTATCTGGGTCCTGATTGGAAGCTCCAAAATCGGAACAAGGTCGGAATAGTGGATACAAAGTAGTTTGACGCATCCCCCAACACCTTTTGTGCATGTTTGGCCATTTAAAACAAAGGATGTACTTCGAATTCACGCGTCAGAAGCTTTGAGTGGATTTTGGCCTTTACAGTCTGGTACAGGGTAAACAGCACTTTTATTTTTATTATTCTGATAACCTTGCAACACTGTAAAAAGTCCTTCAACGAAACTGTCCATACAACTTTATTTTAAAATGTATATTTCTTTCAATAAATTAATTTCCTTTATTTTGCTTTCAGATTAAGTTACAGAAAAATGAAAAGTGTGAATGTTGTGGGAACGTGCACATTTCTACCATAAAATTGATTTTGTTGTATTTTACAATAAACTGGCTTCCCAAAACTCAGTTTTAGGACTTATGGCAAAATGAATAGTCAGGACACGCCCACAGTAACGGTTGAACATGTCTGGGCGAGTCTGGGCTGTACGTGACTGATCTGCTGCTGGCCATGTGGATATTTTTCTGTGCTTTTGGACGGCATTTCTTCTCAAAACATATGTAAGTAACCATTTTTATTAGTGAAAGTTAAGTTGTACTCCAAATTGAACGTCTATTTTCTCTATCTCATGCTAAAATAGCTCTCAGTTTCCGTATGTCTACTATTAACTTTACCATTTGTGAGGATGCCACGAGGCGTTTTTCAAATGTGCACGAACGTTAAGCTCAAATGATTAGCTAACGGTAAACCGTCTATTTTTAGTCAAATGCAGTTTCTACATCAAAGGTACACCCTGTTTAGTAGATTTCAATAATGAAATCCATAATTACTAGCTTTGACTAAACTGTTGTAAGTCATGTGCAGGATTGCTGCTTGTGCCTCTTCCCCCTCGTTAGATTAGCATTATTACTATTAGCATTATTACTGCATGCTAACGCTAGTTGGAGCAACCTGCGGCATAGAAAACAACTCTAACTGAAAGAATGTCCGTTTACAGAAGAAACGGAGGCAATGCAAGTTTTTCTGTTTCGTAAATATTGTTTTTTCGGCTTTCAGTATCAGCAAACAGATTGTACTATGTCCTGCAAATTTTTGTCGGAGCATTTATGCATTCATATAAGTTTCTAAAGTAACATTACAAACTGGAACATTTTTCTTTTAGTCATAACAGGTTTGGTAAATAAAGTAGTAGTAGTTACTTAACTCTGGTTTTCTGTTACATTTTTTTGGTAAATTGTTTTCCTTATGGTTGTATTAACCTTTGATTTTGTTTCTCAAGGAGACCATCACATCTACTCCAGGGAGCATTGCCACCCCCCCACCCCACAACACTCTGTCTCATTCAGATACATATTATGTAAGTAATCAAGGTTTTTGCAATATATGTTTTTGTGTCAAACTGTTATCATGAGAAATGATGTAATCCAAAACAGTTTAATTGTGTGTGTGGGGGGATCTTGCAGATAGTGAGGAGTTTGGAAGGTGCAGTTCCACTGGAATCAACGTGTATGTCTCAGCTGGACAAGGACACTCCAAAGCTCCTGGAGCTGTTTACTTTGGACGGAGGAGAGGGTTGGTCAGTGCATCAACAACTTGTTGATGGAGCTGATACAGGTGAGGTAAAACTTTGTTTTACAAAAAGTTACAACTGGTTTACAGCTTATAACACATTTTAAGGTTAAAAAAAGCTACCAGTTCAGTCCCAAATAAATACACAGTCCTAAATACATACACTGTCTTATACAGACAGTTTTGGAAGTAAGTTTGCATCAACTTTTAAAGCTTCATTTACTTATTACACTTCCACTAATATCCAGCATCATTGGTGGGTCTAGAGACTGAGAAAGGTCTCAAAAAGCCACGAACTAATGTAACCTCACACATGTGTCAGGTGATACAGGCACGCACATTTAACAATCTGTAAACCAAGGCAAAATAAAAGTCAAAGTAAAAATTGTCTATCTTAAGTTCAAAATAGGACTATCAAATTTTTTATATTGATTTAAATGACAATAAACTAGAGTTTATTAATATTCTGTTTGTCTGTCATACAGGAAACTGCAGATAGCTGTGTCCATGAGGACCTGACGTTCTGTGCTTGCCATGAACCAGAAGCAGTGGAGAAGAGAGAGAAACCCGGTGCTTCCACATCTCTGCAATCTGGCCAGAGCATGCTGCTGTGTACTCAGGGTGACACGCGTGCTGAATCTCCAGGATCCATGCAAAGTTTGAGAACTTATGAGGTATTTCAAAGACTTTTTTTGTGGGACTTGATGCACTGCGCCCAAAACCAACCTACAAGTTTACAAGCCTCAAAAACCGGCTTCTTGAAGTGAAACATGATCGTTGGCCTTGCACTGAAGACTGTTTCATTTTTTCTGGTCAAGAATGTTAAATTTTTCTGGGCCTAATGAGCGGATTCTGGAGTTTTTCTGTGAAGGCCTTTCAGTCACTTTTTTATTTTTGTTTAAATATTTGTTATTTTAAAATGATTTAACTGATGTACTCACTGAAAGACAAGCTATTGTATCAAGCTGCAGTCAGTAAGCTGAGATCACATGTTCTAATATGTAAACTAGTATGTTTAAAAAGGAAAATCTGCCAATTTAAGATGTCAAATGATGCATTGACTGTTAAGCCATGATGTTTCAAATGGTCAAATGTGTCAAGATTATAGTAATATTAACAATATATGTTTAATAAATGCTGGAATCAAATACCTCTCGTTTCTTTGTTAAATGTATTCCAATACTAACTAATTATTTTAAGTAAATTGCACCTTCTAAACAGAAATAAAGAATTTGGCAACATTAAAAAAAATAAGTGCAGGATTTAATTTAAATCAAATTTTTAATTTTTCTTTTAAATGTAACCTAATTAAATTAGGTGTTTGTGGTTAAAATGCTCTCTATTTTGACAATGGTTAAACTTAATTTTTTTGTTTTTTTGGTAGACTTTACATAATAATTTAGCATATACAAAAATGTTTATTACTGAGTTTTACGTACTTAAAAAACAAGATGTTCACTAAACTAACAAAAAGTGGTTGGAAAATGTTGTCTTAATTTTATTAAGTTATAACCAAGTAACAGTTTTTACAGTGAATAGCCAACTTTAGAAAGCTTAGAAGACATATACAAATTAAACATGCATGAATAACACTAGTAATTCACTAACGGACACTAGACTACAGTAAACATCTGTATAAAATCCATGGTCAAATTACCAAATTGTGAGGAAAATGAATTGTCCAAAGACGATTTGAAACTACAGAACATCAAAATCAGCTGCCAAAACACCCTGATATTAACTGTATCAACTACAGTCCAGCCCCCTTTCATACCTTATCTCATAGGCCTATCCCTGCAGAGAGAGACCTTGGTGAACTGTACCACCCACACAGCTGCCTGCGTACAGCCCCCCCCCATCACCACACACACACACACACACACACACACACACACACACACGCTCTGTCATTCAAAGATCTCCTTAAGCCACCACACATCACCGAGCCTTACCCCTTCCTCGCCCCCAAACGACAAACAATAAACCAACTTCACCAATATCCTGTATTCTTTTAAAAGAGCATGTGCAAGGGAAGAATATGCAAGACCGCCGTCTTTGTTGACGTGTTAACTTAAAGTCAGAGCGTCTTTGATCAGCGGGACCACATCTCAGAGGGGAACGTGATTAAAAGTGACATTCTGAATGCCAAAGAACCCCGGCAGCAGGGCGGATTTTCCACGCAGTGTGAAGTCGTAAGCTCATAAAAGACATACACCAGTGATTCAAACCATGTAGCCCGAACCCACTATTATAATACAGAACTCTTTCCCTTTTTACCCCTTCTCCTTTTCTCTCTTACACATGCTTCTTTTTTTCTATTCTCCTTTTTTTCACTGCTGGTTGAATATGCGCTTTGCTGGATGACTTTCAAAGCTACTTGTTCCACTTTCTTACATTTATGCTAATTGGAATGCAAATATTGAGGTTCCATTTTAAGCCGCTGGTTTAAGGAGAGGGTGTTGGGGGGGGTGAATAACAGTGTATTGACAACCATGGCTCACCACTTAGAAACTGCGGCAGAGTTGGGAGAGATCTCCAGGCATGAGGAGTTGACTGTGGTAGCAACGGACAAACAATATGTTCCCTCTCATCTTGCCCGAATAACATTTCACACTGTGCTATTTTTTGCTTCAATTGAACAGTGTAAGCTGAAGTAGGGAGCCTATGAAAGGCCTATGTGTGCTGAGCCCGAACAGTGGGCTCTTTTACAGTAGGTATAGTGTTCAGTGTGTGCGCACCAGCCTAATCTCTTGAGTCACAGAGGAGCACGAAGAGGTTGCAATGAACTGAATAAGCCCTAAAGCCTGCATAGATAAAATGACTTGCCCAGCTAAGACCTCTTAACGCACACTTACCTGGGAGACGAGACTACCTCTCTGAAGTTACATTATTGGTAATGAATAGCGAGGAATATTCAGTTTGGATTCAGCAAAATCATGAATGAGGTGCCACAATGCTCTCAAAGCCAGAAGTATTGGGAAATGTTTTCTCACTTCCATGGAGAAAGAGGAGGTGAACAGAATATAGGGGAAGTACAGGTTTTCAGAAATGCGTGAAGGTATTAGGATCTTCGTTTCAACCTAAAAGGAGTTTTTCCTTGCCACTGTAATAATAATAATAATAATAATAATAATGTATACATTCTTAACCATGCAAGGGGAAATTACAGTGTTTTCACTGTGTTGTTATTACACACAGGCCTGAATTACACACACATATTGCCTATGTCGCACTATGCTTGCTGTTGGGGTAGTTACTAGAATTGTTGGGACTTTATAAATTATAGAATGTGGTCTAGACCTACTCTATATGTAAAGTGTTTCAAGATAACTGTTATGAGTTTATACTGTAAATAAAATTGAATTGAAGTAATGGGCTTCAAGCAATGGATCAAATATTAAAGTGGTCAGAGAGACAAATATGTCTCTGGTCGGTGGCACGTCGAGTTTGAGTTTTGATAATGGGCAATAGTATTTTTAAATCCTTTCGAATACTTTGTGAAAGAGTAAGAAAAAAAAAAAGTACGGAGTGTGAATTGATGGCCACTTCACCTCCTGGGCACTGCCAGGTGCTCTTGAGCAAGGCACCGTACCCCCCCCCAACCGCTCAGGGCGCTGGTTCGGCTGGCCTCTGACATCTCTCCATTAGTGCATGTGTGTTAACACTAACCAAGTGTGGACACAGAGTGTAAATTGTAATCCCTATTTGGGGATCAATAAACAGATTTTAAAAAGTAAATACTGTTTTGAATGCAATTCCGTTTTATTTATAGTGTCAAACTAAAGTTAGCTCAGGACACGTTACAGTAGAGTAGGTCTAGACCAAACTAGAAGTTGCAGAGGCTCAACCATTCCACTGGAGCATGCACGTTTCAATGACATCACCAAGTAAAAGCTGCTATGTTCAACTAAATGAGATGGACTGGTAATAAAAGATTAAGATAAAAATGATTGAGGTTGGCCACCATATTGGATATGGCAACTTATGGAATTATTAAAAGCACATTAATTCTCTCTACATATGCAAGTTACATTCATAAGTAAAACACCACACCTCTGCTGAACTCTATTACAACTATTACCGTGTTCCTTGGTCTGGCATGGCGAGTATTGTGTATTGGCTAATATTATCTAATATCTATTATGTTATCACACTTTAGATATTGTTGTGTAACTGACTTTATAACTCGGTTTAGCTCTGTTCCTCCCGCCATACAACAACGGGGAGCGTCTCAGAAGCGGAGCAGATTTTTATTGTGTCTACAGGTACTTTACAGAATAATAACAGGTTTTACTCCAAGCACTCCTGTAATTAAACACCATGCCTTTTCTCATGTGACGTCCTGATAAAAAAGATCTGTGTCTATGTCTATTATGTTTTTCCACCTCCAAGATGAATCTCTCGTTGTCCATTGTGTAGAGAAAACATGTCCGATATTGGGTGGGGGGTGTCTTTTGGTAAAGTGACTGGATATTCTTGCTGTTTCACGGCCTGGCTGTCGTGAGAAAACAGACCTGGTGCTTGTCTTTAGCGGAGAGCCACATCACCCTCGCGTCTAGGACGCGCCGCGGCTCGGGCCGTGGCATATCAATCGCAGGGGTTGCTGTTACATTACATTTCATCATTCACCATCGTCCAGTATTTGCCACTTATGGCTGTTCCGAAAAATGGCTCATTTATTTTTGTTAATGCCAATAACCTAAATTGTTTCTCTTCAGTGCAGTCTAACTTTGAAGCAAAGCAGCTCTAATGTGCATGCATGCCTTGATTTCCTGCTATTTATTGTGATTAGCTCTGACCATATTTCCACAACATCAATCATGAAGGCTATAATGTCTTTATACAAAGAAGATATCAAGAATATGGATCAGACACCATAGCAATGGCACCATTGTCAAGTTCTTCAAAATATAACTGTCTAGGTTTTGACAAGTGAATACAATTTTCACTCATACAACAACATATAAGGCATTAATTGCCTCACTAAGATATCATTTGTCAGTTGATTCCTAATTCACTTTATGTCCCACATTGTAGGACATCTAGATTGGGCTTCCACACATGCTGCATCCACAAGACACATTCCACATAGGCCTACGTAAAAGACAAGAAACATGTCCAGAGATAACTGCATGAAGGGAGGATTCAATACTCTTCCATAATACTACAAGAGAAGTAAAGCTTGCACAGGACCCAACAATAAAGTGTAAAATGTGAGATATGAATTACCGAATAAGACATAGACGTAAAATATCTCAACATTTGCTCCGTCTAGTTTCTTAAGAAAACTCTGTGCCATTCCTTTTCTTGAATTATTTGTTGACGTTTATATTTGTTTTCATAAAGAGCTCCAACCTACAGTATGTGACAAGAAAATAAATATCTCTGCTGACGCGGTCTGACATTTTTATATTTTCCCCTTGTTGTTTCACTGGATACACTGACTAAATGATGCCACGTTGTACACCAAGTAACTATAGTAGCCCTGCAATAAATATGACCTTACTTGAATGTTGAATTTCATTTATTATCTAATGTTTTGTATGAGTTTCTAATTAGATTAGATTAGATTAAATTCAACTTTATTGTCATTACACATGTACAGGTACAATGCAACGAAATGCAGTTTAGAGAGTTCAGAGAGCCTCCGAGCAGCAGCTATTTAAAGCGCCGCCACATATAATAATAATATAATATATTGTCCACCTCATTTACACGTACAGTACGTGGTAAAAACATCCCGAACTGCAGCCTTCAAAATTGACATGAAGTATCTTTATAATAGATTTTGTAAATCAGACCTGACGACAGGGCAGATCGCAGGTGAACCTGCTTCTTTGTTCTTGGTGCTATCAATGGCAGCTATTCATTCTTTTGGGATTCATCTGTCTTTGTCTTGCCGGGAATAAATATGTTCGAGCATGCATACAACATGGGAAACGCACAGTAATAGACTATTCAAAATACATTTGCTAAGCCAAGGAATACAGTTCAACCCAAGCCTATCCATTAAGCTGTCTAATGTGACAGACAATTGTATGGACATAGGCATGAGGCCATCTGAGGGGAAAACACATCAAGAAAGTAAAGGCCCAATACATTGTTTAAATTCTCATGTCATTCATGTGTTTTACTGCCTCTGCTATAAAAAACAATAAAATTTGCAAATATCTGTCTATATTGTTTACATACCTAATTATACAGTTTTACTATTAAATTATCCCACTGCTTTGTTTTGTTATGCATTATTTGTTTGATATAACCATTGATTTTGTGATTTAATTAAAGATAAATCTGACATTTGTTGATATAATGTGTTTCCTCAGAGCTTTTTCTTGCCATTTGGTCCATTAAACATCCTATTCTGGTCTTTTATCTGTGTAGCTATTTCTCTCTTGCTGGCATCACCACAGTACTCTGTCAGCCTCAAAGGCCTAATAAGGGAGTTTTCTTTTGTGATGATTGAAGCCACAGCATTGGTTCTTTGCCTGACGATCTGACATGCCATATCTCTCTCTGTAGTGGCCTGTGGGGCGGTATGGGGAAGGTCTGTTTGTTCAGATGGGGGAGCAGGTAAAAACCTGCAGGTATACTGGTTATAAAGGGGGTCAATGGATACTGTGGGAAAATGAGACACGGAGTGAAATATAGGGACCCAAAAGAATGAGAGGGGAGAGCTTGTGGAGGTGTAACTACAGTATTTCATCCAGTATCACTTGGCTACACCAGGGCTACGGTCTACTATAGCCGCATTAAGCCCCCCGCTAAAAATGTTAGTATTTTGTATTATTTTGAAATAAAGAAATATGTAAAAGGTACTAACCAGCCATTCTGTTCACAATACGATCCTTGGCTGTGGGCTGGTGTGTTGCATTGGGTAAGTGCACTCTCATTGTAGCTGCACTGTGAATATTATTCCTTCATTTCTGATGTTGTGATAGACATTTAATCCGTAACATTATAACCAATGCATAGTGTGAGACATGTGTATGGCCAGCCTGTTTTACAAACGCGTGCACAGTTAACACGCATAGGCTTAATGCATTGCACTTTTTGCCTATTAATTAAGTAATGATAGCCATTTCATTCAACATTATAACATTATATAGTTGTCTGGTTATGCATTTGCCATAAATATACTTTCTTGTTGTCACATTTGGATGTATTGTGTCGTTATTAGTTATGGCTGCATTAATTGGTGCTGAACTTGTGAAGATGTTTTTGTCATTGCCTTATGGTCACTTGTATTATAGGCTTATAGCTATTTTGTTGACTATTTCTTCTCCAAATACAAATAATAAAAATACACGTTTTACTTCAGATACATCCATTCCACCTTTGTTATAACATGTTCGTCCATATGAACTGTGCCATGTATACTTATGGATATAGATCAGTAAAAAGCTTCTCAATTAATCTCTTCACAATGAAGTCAGTAGATTAGAGCGAGGAACCATGTACTGATTTCTGTAAAGAGACCTCTCTTGTTGGAAAACATTATTTTGTTTAGCCCTTGAGTGCCTCAACGCCAATGTTGTGTCTTAGGACTTAATTACTGAAAATTAGAGTTATGTAACAAAATGAAAACATAAAGGAATATTAAGACAAAGTATTATATCACGCTTGTGGCTCTGTGGGGCTTTAGTTTTCAGTGCTAAGCGCTAATTGCCAACATCAATATGCTAACATGCTCACAATGACTATGCTACCATTATGATGTTTAGCAGGTATAATGTTAACCACGTTCAACAACAATTGTACTTTGTGCTAACCCTAACCCGTCTTGCTGACGGTAGGTATAATTAATTGATGGCATGTAGATGGAAATGTTGCCTTTGTCGATGTTTTGACAGCATTATCGTAAGAAGCACGTTGTGGAGAATAATTTCCAAAGCCATGCAGTGTTCACACTTTATTAATACATATATTCACAGCCCCTGCGCTGCTGAACATGACTTTCTCTGCACATGAAAGATTAATTATATTTTGGAAGAACTCTTAACAGCAAAATATTTCCAGGCCCAATGCTCAGCGGCAGATAATATTAGATAACATTTTGTTAAAATGTTGCCTAATTAATTCCAACACATTTCTGGCCTCACTGCTTAAGTAGTGGAGCACTGGGAAGAGCAACTGCATAACACCACAAACAGACTCACATTTAGTCATAATGTTGAATCCACTCCTCTCTGAAAACCAAAAGCTTCATAAAGGTAGCCTTTATTGCATTGTATGTATGTGTATTAATGTGCATTGTCTTGTAAATATGCTGCTTTTATTGGTTGCACTCCTCAAATGTAAACTTGAAATGAATCACCTCGCCTGTTTTCCACAGGACTAAGCTATTGTTGATAGAACAGTATAATATTCACAGGAAAATATAGTAATGTTCATTCATACTACATAGTATACACATAACACACATGACACGGTAAATTAAAGATAGGGTGGACCATTCCTTAGTACGTTAGTCTTCATTCCACTAATTACATTTCATCAGGGCGGGGGAGGGGGGTGGAGCAGTGGATACACCAAAGGCATGTGTGTTCGATTCCCACTGCGATACATCAACCAGTGTGTCCCTGACCAAGACACTTAACCCCTAGTTGCTCCAGAGGTGATGTGAGATATACAGTACGTCGTATATAGATACATATGGATATAGATCAATAGATAGATAAATAGATAGCTATAGGTGATATATAGCAAGTAATATAGTAAGTAAGTAGCAATATAGTAAATTGCTTTGGATAAAAGCGCCAGCTAAACGACATGTAATGTAATAAGGATTTTGACATGTGTGATTTTTACAACCGTTTCAGAAATGTTATTTTCCGAGGCGGTCCTTCCACAAACTCATTCCACCAGCTATCTGAATTTGAGTTCTATTTTTTTTATGTTCGGCTGTAAAGAGAATCATCTGTGTGATGATACGTTTGCAAGTAAAAACATTTACTTTTTGTTTTTTTTTTCATTTTCCCCAGTGAAGCTCTGATTCACTTGTCATCATTGTGCAAAACGCATTGCCATATTAGTCTAAACACCTTTCAAATCTGCTTCTCAGGTGGGGATAGAATAGACAGCAGAGGTGTTTCATTTATTCATCTCAAAGTTTGTTGTGCTCCCCTGTGATGACTTTATCTTGAGGTTGTCAGATCATTTTTAGAATACTTAATTCCTATATGAAGAGTTTCTTCTCTTGAGTATAAAGTATAAGACCCTCATTGGTTAAAATGTTAGCCTTGCTAGTGGCGTGCCTCTATGGATAGTAATGACAGTACACCACTTTGGTCCAGACTGAAATATCTCAACAACTATTGGATGGATCGACACAAACATTTGTACAGGCACTCAATTTCCCCAGATGATGTATCCTACTGACTTTTATGTTCGCATGACCTTTCGTCTAGGTTGACATTTTAGATTAAGAGAAGTAAAATATCTCAACAACTACTGTGTGGATTGCCATTACATTTGGTATACACATTCATGTTCCCCAGATGATGATTTGAAATAACTTTGATGATCTTCTGACTCTTCAGTTTGTTAAATACTTTGGTTAATACCAAATTCCTGCAAAACTGTAATTCCCATCAGTTTCAGTTGTAGTTTGAGTTAGCATGCTAACGTGTTAAACTAAATGGTGAGCATGGTAAACATTAAACACGCTAAACAGCAGCATGTTAACATTGTCAGTGGATTAGCATGCCTATGTTAGTATTTAGCTTAAAGTAGAACCTCACATAGCAGCTAGCATGGATTTAGACCCTCGGTCTTGTTTACAGTCTAACACATCAAATATGTATGTATCTGATTCCTAAATACCTTTTGTGAAGGAACCTGTTTTTGTGCTCAAAACAGAGATGTGATATGTGATGACATGAGGACGACATAGGAGGCTTATCCTTGATAACAAAGTAGGTAATCATTGCTTGCAAACATCAGCTAGTCTAAAGAAACATTACATTACATGTCCTTTAGCTGACGCTTTTATCCACAGCAACTTACACTTGCTATATATATCAGAGGCTGCACACCTCTGGAGCAGCTAGGGGCTAGGTGTCTTGCTCAGGGACACATTGGTTGATGTATCACAGTGGGAATCGAACCACACCAAAGGCATGTGTCACATCCACTGCGCCATCACCACCCATAAATAGAATTGTCTCTCCATGCGCTGCAATATTACATACTTTTGTCATATTGCAAGTAAAATGTATAGTTCATTGTTTGACATTTTGATTTTGACATGCTTGACTTTTCTTGTATGTTTTTGGTGTATGTGACGGGGCGTGTTGCATCCGTCATGCTAACGATGTGCTACCTATTTTATCTCTAGACTGAGTCTAAAGGTTGCCTGTACATGTTTGTTTAACATGGCTATACAATATGTTCTGTTAATGATCACTATTTATAATCAGCTGTTAACATAGCCATTCATCAAATTCCCTACAGAACTCCCACACACTTTAACATCTTATACTACAGTGATTTACATGCTACAGCTACTTTCATCAATCCATCATTCTGTTTAAAACCACACCATACTTTACAAACATTACAAATTATAATAACCATGCAACGCTCAGATCTTTGTTAACTATGTGTTTTTTTATTTAGTTTAAAAGTGTAACAGAGCTTAACAGGATAGTCTAAGTGGCTTAGTGCTCGGCAAGTTTGGCTTTAAATGATGATAGGACTTCCGGGGTAACAGGAAGTGACCCGAAGTTTCAACTAATACATTTTTAGCCATCGAGATATCTTGTGGCTTTGTCTAATTTGAATGTGATTCAGATGAATGATATGTTGTAAATGTCTAGCTTCTTAGATATATTAATATTTGCTGTATGGAGTTGTTACTGCCTATTGACCTGAGCCACCCCTGCATTGTTCTGTGTGTTGGAATGTTCCAATTAGAGGGGGGGCTCCATAATCTGGCAGTTTAATTTGCTCGAGGAGAGCTCGAGAAAAACCTGAGGGAGCAGGATGTAAGTCTGTTGGATGCCCGTAGAGTAGTGACTTGATTTACGGTCAATTAGTGAACAGTGGTATATTTAAATTATGGGACAGTTTTTGACTCTCATGTCAATTTACTTTATTTTGATGAAAGTATTGTTATTTTCTTGTATTTAATTTTGGTTTTGGGAACGATTCATTTTGCCTATGGGCCTTAATTGGGAAAATAAATAAAAATCCCCACTTTTTCAACTTACATCTCTGACTCATCCTGAGTGTTTTTCACTTGCTCGATTACTAGCTACATCTACCCACAGCAGTGTACCTCATAGTTCTCCGAATTACAAAGATGTAAGGGAGATAAATGTTGTGCTCACTATTTTCTCCAACAGTTCCCCAATGAGACTTTGGGTCACAACTCCAGTGTGTCACTACGTTTTCATTAACGCAACAAATGTTCCCTTTCATATGGAAGAACATCACTTTTGGAGATTAATTTGTACTGGCCTTAAAATTAACTTTAGTAATAATGGGTATAAAATAGTTTGTCTGGCTCTCCATACATGATTAAGCTTATTTTAGGACAATCTTAGTCTGCTAAGGTCACGGCAGCTTTAACTGAAAAGGAAAAGGGCTTCTTCTTTTTTTGTCATAATCCCTTAGACATTTATAGGGAAAGTTCTCTAGATATTTCTCTTTTAATTCAAAGTACATTAAGTCTGCCCTCTCCTGTGTAAGTTGGACATTGTTTGGCTTTAAAGCCAGAACTAAAATATACGACTATATCAGTACTATTTACAGTGGTTACCTGGGTCTGTTAGAATTGATTTTACAATTATATTAAGTACTGCTGGCTGTATCAGAGAATGTTTAATCCTCAACAAAGCACAGTCCTAAGCTCTGATCTTTACATACAGCCATTTCTGCGTCTCCAAAGTCTAGACTAAAATCAAAAGGTTATTAGGGATTTTCCCTCAGGGCCCCTTGTAATAGTGATCAAGCCATTATAGAACAAGTAGAAGATCAGTAAGGAGATCAAGCAACTCAAATCAGTACCATTTCAGAGGGTCAATACTGTAGGTACAATTGCTACCACCACCCCATACAAAAACTATCCTAATAGGATATCTCCAGGGTTTTGTATCAATCATGCAGTTCTAGTAAATCAGCAAAGGCACATTTATAGCAATGACGAAGCCATGCTGTTATGATATGTTGCAGCATTTATTTTGGTAATAAACATCCTCTCTCTGATAGAAGTTTCAGTTGCATTCTTTGCTCTTATTAGCTACCTTACAGTGTTGTGAAACCTTATTGTTCAGTTATTTTTAATGTGTGGGTTGAACTAGTATGACCCCAAGCATTATACTGTACAGTAAGGGTGGTGCAGGTGGTGCCTTTGGAATGGTAGACCGGGGTTTGATTTCCACTGCAATACATCAGCCAATGTGTACCCCTTAACCCCTAGTTGCTCCAGAGGCGTGCATTGCAACCTCTGACATATATGGCAATTGCAAGTCGCTTTGGATAAACTAGAAGAAGAAGAAGAAGGTAAACAACGGCAGAACTGGCAGCAACATTGCCATCAATGCTTCAATTTGATTGGATGACCTACTTGGTCGGATCAAGCCTTTCATTCACCATAAAAGAACTCTTCTTAACCAAGGGGGTAAGCGGGCGTCCATGAAGAGTAGCTCCTATGGCGCCATTTTAATGCTACAAAGCACTCACCCACCTACAGCATCCCATTAATTCCCATTCATTTTGGCAGTCAATGGAATAACTTTACATCTGAAGCATTTAATACTTCAACAATTTAAAAAAGAATCCATTACTTGGTATCTCACGTTATGGCTCCATAGCAGATGTTTTTGTAAAAATCTTCTAACAATTGTGTCATAATCACGCGACTTTTGTCCATAGTCGACAAATTACCGTATTGCCACGAGAAGCTTGCAGACAGTTTGGACTTACATTAGCTGTTTAGGTTTAATTACGAATGCTAACTAGCATGTTAGCAGTAATTAACGTGTGCCTATGTTAATGTTAACTAGCATGTTAGTTAGCAGTAATTGTAGGGTGACCAGACGTCCCTGGTTTCCGGGGTCAGTCCGCGGTTTTGGTGACCTGTCCCCGGCTGGATCTGTCCCCGGAAATGTCCCCGGTTTTCACTGTGACTGACAGACCCGAAATTGGAATGAAAGAAAGAAAACTCTGACCAAACGGAGCTGATAGTCGCTCAAGAGCCAGCGCTGCTCAGAGCTCAGAGATGTTTTAGAAACCGTATTTTACGATGCCAAAATGACTGATTATTTACATGGAGTCTGGTGGGTTTAGCGAACACAATTTCGCTGACTTTTATGTTATAAAAGGATCTTAATCTTTAACAGAAAGGTCGACCTCCTTAGAAATCCTTTCCATAATGTTTTCAGACACTTAGAATATTAATCTGAGTCTGTCAGCAGCAAAACAAGCATTTTTATGAACGTAAATACAAGCTGGACAATTATACCATTAACTTCCACTGTAGCTTGTTTCTCTGCTGCCGACTGCAGTGATCTCGTTTCATACTGCATCAATGTCAAAGAAAAATATTTCCTCAATAGTTTTTAATGTATCCGATTCTCAATGAGCTGTTGCAGAAACAATCCTGAAGTAATAAAGCAAAAGCTGTCAGGTAAATGTAGTTCAGTAAAGATTACAACACTCTAATGAGAATGGGGCCTACATGAAATGTTATCATGTTTACATTATGCATACATCTCTGCACACCCATTACTCTCTGTGAAATACCTCAAACTCTTCACTCAACACATGAATCAGTACAACAAGCGGTTTCCTAGTAATCCGATTTTGAAATTGCAACAAATTTTCTACATGGTCTCCAAAATTATAATGTATTCTCATGTAAACTATTTATGTCAGCACAGACAATTTTGTACATGGCTTAGCCAGTATATCCCACCATAATGGTTATTATATTGCCAGATTCCAGACAATCCCACTTACTTATAAATCCCACTTACAAATATGAATATATATTTTCTACTGGTATGCTTCCCAGTGACATTACTGCAAAAATATGAAGAAAAAACAATTCCACCTGTGTGTGCATGGTTAAAAATCTAAAGAGGAAACTAGCTCAGGATACAGCACAAATATTTCCATCCATAGATAAGAACAATCAAGTCTAACCTCTAAATTTCTTTTCAAAGTGCACCAGATTGATAGCCTGCCTCCGCCCTCCTACGTACTTTTGCTCAATTTTCATTTTCCTTCAACACACCGTCTGGGTTTGCAGCATATTTGCGGGCTTTCTCCGGCCAAATAATTTGCGGTCCAATCTGCGAACAGAGGGAGGGGCTGAGGGGGAGGGAGGGGCGAGCTAGTCTCGTTTTGTTTGAAAATACTTTGAACGTCAACAAGAAGTAATGTCACCCAACATCGCTTAGAGCATCTTTTAAAATAGACAAAATTTTCTTACAGGGGAGCATGCCCATGGACCCCCCTAGGGGGGCTTGTGGCCCAGTGCAGCTCTAGGTCTTGTGATGCCCCTGGGGCTGTGTCCCCGTTTAAACTTTTACAAAGATAAAAACATGACCTGTTTTGGAGGTATTTACGCTTCTGAGCTGAAAATGTCCCCGGATTTTGTCTGAGAAATCTGGTCACCTTAAGTAATTGGCCTGTGCCTATGTTAATGTTAAATAGCATGTTAATTAGCAGTAATTAGCCTATGCCTATGTTAACTAGCATGTTAGTTAGTAGTAATTAGCCTGTGCCTATGTTAATGTTAATTAGCATGTTAGTTAGCAGTAATTAGCCTATGCTTATGTTAATGTTAACTAGCATGTTAGTTAGCAGTAATTAGCCTGTGCCTATGTTCATGTTTACTAGCATGTTAGTTAGTAATAATTAGCCTGTGTCTATGTTAATGTTAACTAGCATGTTAGTTAGCAGTAATTAGCCTGTGCCTATGTTAATGTTAACTAGCATGTTAGTTAGCAGTAATTAGCCTGTGCCTATGTTAATGTTAACTAGCATGTTAGCAGTAATTAGCCTGTGCCTATGTTAACTAGCATGTTAGTTAGTAGTAATTAGCCTGTGCCTATGTTAATGTTAATTAGCATGTTAGTTAGCAGTAATTAGCCTATGCTTATGTTAATGTTAACTAGCATGTTAGTTAGCAGTAATTAGCCTGTGCCTATGTTAATGTTAACTAGCATGTTAGTTAGCAGTAATTAGTCTGTGTCTATGTTAATGTTAACTAGCATGTTAGTTAGCAGTAATTAGCCTGTGTCTATGTTAATGTTAACTAGCATGTTAGTTAGCAGTAATTAGCCTGTGCCTATGTTAATGTTAACTAGCATGTTAGTTAGCAGTAATTAGTCTGTGTCTATGTTAATGTTAACTAGCATGTTAGTTAGCAGTAATTAGCCTGTGTCTATGTTAATGTTAACTAGCATGTTAGTTAGCAGTAATTAGCCTGTGCCTATGTTAATGTTAACTAGCATGTTAGTTAACAGTAATTAGCCGGTGCCTGTGTTATCTCCTAACATATACCTACTCTCCTTCTCTGCTGATTGGGAATGATTGAGATTTCTCTTGCACAGCTACCCGAAGACACTTTCAGACAGGTTGCTCACATCACAACTACGTCGGCAATCTCAGTTTTAGCTACAGTTTTACTTCGACATAATTTGGCTTAAGATGTGCTTATGCTGTCTGTGTTGTGTCTGTTTCTATGGCTCACTGATCAAATGATCAAACCATACCATATAGCTCCATAAAGGGGGTTACCATTTGTTTGGCTTTGTAATTAAACTCTATTGTGTTTTATTGGTTCATCCATAAGGTTTAGGATTTTAATCATTTAAATAATTTTATTCTAAAAGGTAGGACACATCATCAGTAGAGAACAGATTACCCCACATAATGTCCCTTTAAGTTACTTTTTTACTACTAATATTCATTAGTCATTTACAAGTGTTTTAGCCAGGCACACATTTTACTCAATGTTGTTAAGTGCCAAATGAAAGTGATTTATTGTAGGTCATTAGCACTTGTTTGTATTGCGGGATGACATTTTTCGACGCGGGTAGAGAGCCGTGAAGACAGCATTTCCTGTCAGCCCCCAGCACTTCTTACACTGACTCAAGGCTATGATGAAAGGTCAGTAGTGGGCTGACAGAGACAAGGGTGAGAGGGAGAAAAACACACAAATCAAGCGTTACAGACTGTAGGCTGTGTGACCACACATATATTTAATAACAGTCCACCAGGCACAAAGGCAGCATGGCCATGGGGGAGAAGGAGGCAGGAGAAAGGAAAAAGAATTAAACACACGCTTGTGGTTATTTTTCATACAGAGACACCCACAACATCCTAAATCGTGTTATTTTAGTCTCCCAAAACCTCACCACTGTCTGCTGCTGGGCTATGATGTTTATGCGAACGAATTAAAGTAGAAATGTGTGACCTCTTTGCAACATGTATTTCTTTATTTTATTTTTAGTGCTTTGCATCACACGAAGGTCTGTATTTTTTTTAAAAAAAAATTTAGATTATTTTTGGGGCTTTTTCCCTTTATTAGATAGTGATAGTGGGGAGGGGGGGGGACACGCAGCAAAGGGTTGCAGGTCAAATTCTAAATAGATACTTAGATACTTAGATGGATACTTAGATACTTAGATACTTAGATATTTAGATGGATAAATAGATGCTTAGATAGATACTTAGATGGATAAAAAAGATACTTACTTAGAAGATACTTAGATACTTAGATATTTAGATGGATAGATAGATACTTAGATGGATAAATAGATACTTAAATACTTAGATACTTAGATAGATACTTAGATACTTAGATGGATACTTAGATACTTAGATACTTAGATATTTAGATGGATAAATAGATGCTTAGATAGATACTTAGATGGATAAAAAGATACTTACTTAGAAGATACTTAGATACTTAGATATTTAGATGGATAGATAGATACTTAGATGGATAAATAGATACTTAAATACTTAGATACTTAGATAGATACTTAGATACTTAGATATTTAGATGGATAAATAGATACTTAGATACATAGATAGATAGATAGATAGATAGATAGATAGATAGATAGATAGATAGATAAATAGATAGATAGATAGATAGATACTTTATTCATCCCAAAGGAAATTTTAGATTCTAACCTGGGCCCCTGCAGGACTCAGCCAACAAGGGGCGCATGCTCTTTCAATGTTATTAATTTATTTGCTATTCAGTTTTATGTTGACAAGTTGTTGTGTCAGGGTTAAATTTTGACCTTTTGGCCTCCCTCCTTTTTTTTTTCCTCTCTCTTGCTGTTCTTCACACTAATTTCTCAGACACTTCACACAGAACACACTGATGCATTGTGTTTATAAATCCACTGTGAGTGCACTAAATGATTGCAACTCCCATGAATATGCTTAATGTAGTGCTAAAAGAGGAATTTACTTCATCAAATTGCATAACTACAAAATACCAGGAACCAATTGCAGATTTATGGATGTAGTATAGCCCAGGAGAAAATTCTAATAGGATTCATGTCATCCTGTTGTTTTCAGACATAGATGAAGAATGTTTTTTTCCACTACAAAAAGCTTTAAGGAGCGCGGTGGTCTCCTCTTTCATTTGCTTTCTTCTTCAAAGCAGCTGAATGCTTGTGACACACTCCAGTGAGAGACACACATCGGCCAAACCTCACGCCGTAGACGCTTTCATGCCATTACCTGAGCTGGGTTAATCCTGGTTTTAACCAGACTCTGAACACCTCCTCTGCCTCTTTTTTCTTTTTCACTTCATCGTGCCATTGCTCCCTTTTTCTCCTTCACATCATGAATAGGAAATAATGTGTTTTTAAAGAGCCATGTGGGCTTTGAGTGAGATTTTAAATGCAAAGCATCCAGTGGTGGAAAGTAACTAAGTACATTTAAGTTCTGTACTTAAGTACAAATTGAGGTACCTGACTATTTATATTTCATGCAACTTCAAACTTCTACTCCACTACATTTCAGAGGGAAATGTTGTGCTTTATTCCAGTACATTTATTTGACATCTGTTAATTTTACATAATAAAAATGACTATCATATAAATACACGGCAGCTGCAAAGGGGACCCAAAGCTCCTTAATGGCTATAAATATTCTAAGCTGTTTGAACTACGCTGTTAGCTATTTTAGCTTGCATATATGTACTGTATATATTCTGCAATAACTTACAAAAGCATGTGTGTAGACAATCATTGATTAATGAGGAAACTATTTTAATAAAGCTGGTCATGTTGGACCCTTATTGGACAAAACAGTATAGTTCCATAGTATAAAGACTACTTTATATACTGTTTGTGTTCATATTTCATGAATGAGTTCATATGTAAAACCTTAAAATAACTGGTAACTAAGTATATTGGCCAACAATGGAGAGTAAAAAAAGTCCAGTATTTCCTTTTCAGTGTAGTGTAGTAGTATAAAGAGACATAAAATGGAAATGCTAAGCCCCTTTCACACATGACGTCTAACCCTGAAATGTTAGGGAAACTTTCCTGCATAGGGTCATGTGGGAATGGGAGCCGGGATATTCAGGATATATACCGCCACTTTTCCTTAGACTTGGTAACAATTTAGGGGTACAGCTACAGCGGTGTTGTGAAGGAAAGCAGTGGCACTGAAGGTCATTTTATGCTTCTGCGTAAAATCGACCCCTTGGATACGTGTGCATACCGAACCTACCATAGCCTGACGTGCACCTTTCAGAAAATGTAACTACACGTCGTTCGGCCGTGGCTTGGTAGGGTTGCATATCCCCCGACTCATTTCCTGGATCTCCATCTTTGTAAACAACATGAAATCGAGGAGAGGGGTAACTTTTCCCCACCTTGGTCAGAAAGAACTCTCTCACTAGGACTCTAGAGTCGCTACTCACTCCGAAAGCTAATCACTGTCACTCTCTCACTTGCTCTACCACACACTCCCCTCACACACACATGTCGGCCCTGTGCTTCTCTTAAAGTGCTCAACACACACACACACACACACACACACACCAATGCACAAGTATAAACTTTAGGCCACTTACATAGGCTACGGCGACAGCTCCGCGTGGAGCCTCCACGCGACCATAAATCAGACTCACAGAGCTATGTCCCTCTGATGAAAGACGCTTGCACATGGAGCGGGCAAACCAATCACAAGACTCAACTGATGACATTTTGGTTTACGGTATTGATCTACAGATTGTTTATGGATTTGCCTTTATATTATTACATTATTCCAAAACCTGTTGAATACATTACAAGAACATTGGCACCAGACAAAAACAGCTCCTCACCCTTGTGTAAGAGAACGTCTTCCACTGTGTGCACCGGGCCTTACCACATCTTCTCCTTTTGAGTTCCATGGCCTTTGGGTTCCATAAGTGTTCCATTACGTCTATCTGCTGCAGTGTCATTTGCCCCATCTTTTCCCCAGCATGTGTTAAACGGCGTGAGACGGAACTGTCCCTGAATGTAGTGCATTTGTGAATAGTGAAAATCATGAGCGGCTACTGAAAGGGTTATCCTAGTAATCTACTGGGAAGTATGTGTGAAAAAGGCTCTGTATGACCAACGTGAAAGTATCATTTATCAATAAAGAAAAGTTATAAGTCCCATGTCTGCCTAGGGTCCTTAAAGCATCCATATTCTGTGTTTTGAGGATGTACCAGAATAGGTTTTCCACATTAGTCTTGTATTGCTCATTGCTGCAGATCCTGTTTTTACCCTGTGTGTTTATGTCTCTGTTTTAGCTACAGAGTGAGACATCTCACTTGTTTTAGCTACAGAGAGAGACATCTGACTTGTTTTAGCTCCAGAGTGAGACATCTCACTTCTATCTTTGTTAGGAGCTGCACATGTTCAGTGGCTCGGTAAGATCCCATCAGCTAGATAACTTTCTCCAGCTTTGGTCAGTCCAAGGCAGGATTAGCTGGGAGACCTCTTCTAGCACACCTGCACAACAGGGACAGGAAGTAGTTCTTTTGGAGATTGTGGCTGTTAGAGCAGTGTTTTCCGTTGAGAACGAGCTAGCATGCTAAGGTTAACCACCTCGTCTCAGCTAGTGACGCAGAAAGCAGCATGGATGTTTTTTTTCTCCGATGTTTGTATGTGTGTGAAAGCACCAGAGACACAAAATAACCCCCCAAATCCCAGGAAAACTGATTTTTTTTCATAATATGGGCACTTTAAAGTACTAAACAGCATACACAGTTTAAATTTCTTAAATGACATATATACTTTTAAATAAAAACATTAGTTTGCATGTACTGTTTTTTTGTATTTCCCCACATGATTTATATATGCTAGACCGGAAGATGGCAGTTAAATAGCGGTCTATTATTATTATTATTATTATTATTATTATTATTATTATTATTATTATTATTATTATTATTTTAATCCCATATGGGATGGGCTAACTAAGTATACTACTAGATATCAGTCACAGAGGCCAAATATCTTCAAAATATCTTTTACTTTTCCTACTTTAAGCACATCATTTAACTTACAAGTGCATACATTTATACATTATTGCATTTGTACTTTTCTTATGTAAAGGATGTGACTACTCTGTCTACAGTGATTAAAGGCCATGGTGTGTGTGGAGCCACCCAACCTCGAACACGTGTGGTTCTATTTTACAGTGGCGGGCATTAATGAACAGCTCTGTCCATCAAGCTATATATGGACAGCGTTTTTAAGCCTCAGTCTCTGAAGCATTGGACAATTAGGCACACCTGTTATTGAGCTAATTGCCCAATTAACTCATCCATCATTAAAATAAAAATAGGTCACCTAAATTAGTGCATATTTACACCAAACTATGAGATGAGAGCACTGAGTGCACAGGTGTTTTATATAATGGACAGCATTGGCAAATTTGTTCCAACATTTCAAAATAATAATAATAGGATCAATTATTTAAATGAAAATGGGATCTTAATTACACAATTGTAATAATTTATATTCTTTATTGATCCCCAATAGGAATGGTACTCACATGCTACGCAACTTCAGCCAGCTACAAGGATTGTCAGCGCTTTCACCAGTGTATCCTCGATAGAGAATAACAGGAAGTAGTGTTGCAGTCTCTCATGCTCTGCCAGGCAACACAGCGCTCTGTCAAGGGGAGAAAAGGAGAGGACAGACGCCTTGCCTAGGAGGAGGTGAGGTTTCTCCGTGCTCCTTGTCACCCGGCTAATTGCCTGCGGAAATTTGCCCTGTCAATAAAATTACATCTTTTCGGAACAAAAAGGCATATATAGATCCGTCGCTGAAGGACCCCATCTGTGCATGCATGGATTCTGTCTGTGACACACACAAACAGTCACCCGTGATACACCACAGGCAACAACTGCACTCTCAGTAACAGAAGGATAGAAACCAGACAGAGGGACAACATTGCAGCCTAAATGCTGATTGTAACAATCTGCATTTCTTCTTCACAAAAGTTTGTGATGTGATTAAAAGGAGCTGCTTTTGCTATTTCATTACCCCAGTGTTCAACAAGCAGAAAATGTCTCTTCCTTTATCTCATGCTAATGTGACAAACCGTGTGATTTCTGCCAAAGACATCAAATGTCTCTTTTGATATAAATTGGGTGGTGTGAGACTTGCTGGGAGAACGTGGAGAGCAAGAGGAAAATGTCAGAGGAAGTGAGTGTTTATCAGAACAAGTTGTTTACACTTGAAAAATTCTAATCATAATCATAATAATCATAATCTGCAAAGAACATTCTAAACAGTCGGGTTATGTAACTGCTGCGACTGAGCCACTCTTCAGTTTTAACTCGTCTATTTCAGTAAAATAAATAGTCATTTCACAGGAAGCTTGAGGACACTTGATGTTTGTCCGTGTGTGTTTGTTGGGTGAATGTCAGGCCAAATAAAAGAAAATTAAAAACAACAACCCAGAAGGAACACTGAGTGAGAATTAATGGGTAAGTGCACACACCAAAATACCAGGAAACTATTTTTAACAGTTGTTTATCAAGCAGGAATTTTCTCAATCCACTTCCACTGTGTGTTTCCATCCATGTCCCATTTCTGTGGTATTAATAGAACAGCTCCCCCCAGTGTTAGGAGGAAGGCAGGCCCAGCCATGAAACTGCTATAAAAAAAGAGAGAAAAAATGAAATCAAGGGCATTCATCTTCCCACACGTTTTTAATTTAAGGGATTTTTTAGAGTCACAAAATACAAATTTGGATAAGGTTGTCATGGAGAAACCACAGGAATGCCAGAAAAAAATGGCCTCTAAATGTGAATGAACTATATACTTCTTTAACTGCATGATGAGTGATGCCGTTTTTAATTGCACGCAGTTAAAGTTATTCCAATATTTAATTTCTTCCACGTGTGTGAAGGCTGCAGAGCGTATAGCGTGGATGAGGATAAAACGGCATCAGCACATTGCAAATACAGTCAGAGAGAGAGCACTGCTTGTCTCATTTTTATTATTATTTTATTATTTTATTTTTTTATCTCCGTTCTTCTCCCAAGAGTTTTTTGGTGCCTCTTTTTCAGATGAGGTGTGTTCCACATTTTCAGACGGGCTTTGTATTGTTGTGGTAAGCTCTCCCATAATGATGCAGCATCCCATGAATTATCACCCTTGCAAAAAAGGTATTCTCTTGTGAAGCCTTATGCTGCCAAAAATTGGAATTTTATAATGGAAACCAGCACGAAAGCCGGTGGGGATTAATACCTACCATCATATATAACATAATGGAACTTCCCATAGAAGGGACGCATGGCAACAGGGAGAAACCATTCTGATATAGGGGTTGCTTATTGTCAATGAACCATTGCAGGGGTTTACAGTCCTGCAGTTGATCACCTATGTAATATCTTGCAGAGTTAAGTAGAGGATCCTAGAGAGGGGAAGTTGATGTAATAGAAATAATAATAG
Organism: Etheostoma perlongum; assembly: GCA_026937815.1. Taxonomy (NCBI): domain Eukaryota; kingdom Metazoa; phylum Chordata; class Actinopteri; order Perciformes; family Percidae; genus Etheostoma; species Etheostoma perlongum. Next base: position 34,940,197 of record CM049371.1, read on the forward strand.
AAATTATGCAAATGAAATAAATCAACACTCTTAATCTAAGTTAGACTACGTAGCCCGTTGAAAATGACTTCCTTTACTTCTTTGCCCTCTTCTCTCTTAAAATAAAAAAAGTTAAAAATATTTCCTTGGCTTCCCATTCCCTACTGAAAAAAATTAATTCACAATTTTACCATTTTAATCTTGCGTCATGAAGCCATAAAAGAAAGGAGAGAGGAAAAAAACTCAGGTGTAATATAAAACCTAATGCTTTAGTTGACAGGGCACTGATGAATGTCAGATCCATCACGCAGTTCGAAGTAGGGGGGAATTGATCTCTTTCCATTTGGAGCATTTTTTTTTCCCCCTGTTCTTCTGCGGAGCAAGTCAGCATTTGGCTCCGCTGCCCGCCCCCATTACAAATGCATCAGTATGCTCTGTAATACCCATGTCCGCTATTCCCAAATGCAGCCTCCAAAGTCAGCTGAAGGTTGTCGGCGGCTCATGTAAATCAAGCTTGATTGTAATAGTTCTAAGTGGATTCCGCCCACACAATCCTGTCACATTCGCTCATTGTTATCCGCCCTCACCCATCCAACCGCCCCCATCCCCCCATCCCCCCCTCACCCCCACCCATCAGGGTTTACGGCGTAAATAATAAAAGTTGTGTCACTTCGCAAATTACCCAAACAGCTTATCACTTATTCATTGTGGTGTATCACAACAACTCCTCGGTGCGTACAAAAGCCACAGCAAGTCAGACACAGGCTTTTGTTAATGAACTTGGAAGATTACCAGATCTGAAAATTAACTGACAGTGTTGCTGGTTTCTTTTTCCCTTGTGTGTGTCTCTCTCCTACTCATTTTTATTTTTTTGAATTCTTCTACTGTTTACCCTCACAAGAGACACAAAAAATAGACGATTATGAGAAAAAGTATAGAAAATATGTTGTTTTGTTTGCGGTAGTCTTCTCTGTTTCTGATTGACTTCACTATACTGCTGTCTGAGGGACAACTTATTGACTTTTTCTGTTCTACATTGGATAGGTGTCCTTCTCATCAAGAGCCGCTTAGCTTAGCACTGTGTATGCATGGAAAAAAACACTAATATAACACAAATGTTTCAATGATATATAGAAGAAAGCATCATATATGTTGCATATAAGAAGTTGAATACAACATACCATTTTTGAAAACAAGAGAAAAGATGAACTGTCTTATAGAGCTTTTCTCCTTACAAGATCTGTCCTGCATTCCGCTTTTGAATGAATAGGCTCTGGAACAGTAATTGAAGATATGTGAGGTACATATGGCTCAGAACGTAATTGGATTGCTTGAACTCTCAAACAGCATCTGAAGTGCAATTTGGACTCCATCAAAAAACCCAATGCTCATCAAATAGCAACTGGACAGCAGTGAAATGCCGACGCTGGAACTCAACCACGCAGCAGTTAGACGATTGAGTTAACGGCACAGCACAGTTAATTTTTAGGAGCCCCTTTTGAAAATGATCTCATGCTGTTCATTTGCTACTGCCCGCATGGCCACTGTAGCCATTTTCTGCCTGGCTGACCTTAATTCTGATCTGCAGCCAGCCACCTAGCTCGTTGACAACAGCGAGGTACAGATGCAGAATGTTCCCAAGGTGGTCACTGAGAAGCCAGAGATAGAGACAGATTGTTAACTCAGATATGAGAAACTGCAAAACTTTTATGTAAGATGCCAAGCAACAGTCAGAGAAATGGATTCCAACCCAAACTAAGCTTTGACATGAATTTGGTTATCAACTGCTGATTATGCCCTCACAGCAAGATAAATGCAGTAGTTACTGTATATAAATCATGACAGCTTTGATGTTAGTTAGTTAGTTAGGTACTTAGTAGTCTCGCATTGCCAGCTCTATCTCCACAGCGCTGCCAAAGAAGATCTGGCTAGTCCACACATTCATTCCGGGATGGGATGAACATGTGCTCTGGTTTATTGGCATTTCTTTAAACCAACCACAATCATCTTGGGCGGTGCTAAACTCTGGACGGAGCCACAGTGCCACTGCAAAATAGCCTCGGATTAACTTGTTTTGGTAAAACATCTGTAAACTCAAATGTAGTTTTAGTTGTCAACAGAAAACTCAGATTGGACAGATAGTCTAGCTAGCTGTCTGGATTTACCCTGCAGAGATCTGAGGACCAGGTAACCATAGTCCTCAGATTGGACAGAAAGTCTAGCTAGCTGTCTGGATTTACCCTGCAGAGATCTGAGGACCAGGTAACCATAGTCCTCAGATTGGACAGAGAGTCTAGCTAGCTGTCCTGATTTACCCTGCAGAGATCTGAGGACCAGGTAACCATAGTCCTCAGATTGGACAGATAGTCTAGCTAGCTGTCTGGATTTACCCTGCAGAGATCTGAGGACCAGGTAACCATAGTCCTAAAGTAGAAGGTGAAGGACATCCAGCGGCACCTCCGGCGGCACCGGAACAATCGCCTAAAAAAAGATTGTTGATATGGACTAGTTAGAAGTGTTTTTGTGCATTTAATGAAAAGTGGTGTTAACATGTTAAGAACTTGGCTTTGCAAAATGCATAATTTCCCAGTAGAATCCGCCCCTTGTTGTCATTCTTTCTCCATCAAGTTTGAGGGAGACATTCACTGCTAGCCTAAAGAACAAGGATTCGGCCAAGCCACTAAGCTAATTACAGACGATGGGACATGTGGAGGATGCAACAGTAGTTTCAGATTCCCAAAATGACATATGTTAACGATCAAGCAACAAATTCATTCATGCGCCGAAACCGTACCAGACCATAACCATAGAGTCATAAACTGATTTGTTTTGTCAGGGTTTTGGTAGGCATGGATACATGATGTTGTCCTGCTGACAGGGGCCGCATGTTAGAAAACACTTTTGTGTGTAGTTCTAGAGGGAATGTACAAACATATATTGTTTAATTTAACTTGTCCTACTCTGTATTGTTACTGCTATTGCTATTTCTGTTTAAGGTATAATTCATATTACAAGTAGAATTCCCAATACTGTTCTACATTTGCATAGCCACCTCTTTTTTCTCATTTCTTTACTATATTCACTGCACACATCTGATTTTGAAATGTATTTAAGTTTTAGTTATTATATATTTATTTCATTTATTTTTTCAATCCCAATGGAATCCCAGCATCCAAATATAGAATACTATGTTGGATGCATTATTTATTTAAGGTTTTTCTACCAGTATAACGCATTCATAAATATCGCTTTTTAAATGATGACATATAGAGCAAAATTGCTTTTCCTCTGGTGCTCTTTCTTCCTCTGCTCTCCTCACAGATGCTCTGAAGTCTTATAACCCTTAGGGAAGGCCGGGGCTTTGCCGTCGAGGGATTATTCAAGTTTGGGGAATAATGACCCCCTTATCTCTCTCTCAGGCTCTTTGCAGAAGCTTCTCTTGGGCCCTGTCAGTTCCAGGCCTTCCACTTTGGATGGATATATCAATGGAGATCCCTCCCTCACCATTACACACTCTTCCTCGTCTCACTTTCCCCACCTTATGCCCTTTGCTAGCCGATAATACCTCATTGTGGAAGCCATAAAAAGAGTTAAAGTTATCTCATTTTCACCTGAGGTCATTTTTGGGGAGTGGACTTCTTTTTTTTACTAATGGCTTTCAACTTTGCTTCCCTTCTTCGTTGGTGGTCTTGTCCTCTCTCTCTCTCTCTCTATCTCTCTCCCTGATCCTCTTTCTATAGCACACACACTCATTATATTGCACTCTCTTTCTTTCTCTCTGTGTGTTGGGATAATAGGCTTCAGCTGTGAACAGTGTTCTAATTTGAATTCCTTTTATTCCAGCTAGTCCAGCTACTGTACATCTGCATTTAGAGATATTGTCCATTCAAAGTCAATTGAAGTTAATTGACCATTGACTTTCTCACCTCCTGCATGCACTTATTAGTGCCTCCATGAGCCGATTATCTCATTGTGAACCACCGCTATGCCAAAAGGCGCCCTAATGTCAATTGTTCAAGTAGGTGGGACACACACAACGTGTTAGGTTTGGGTATTTCATTCCAGGATTCAAATGTTGGTTTTTCTACTTACGATATTCTAATGGTTGCCAAAACGGTGCCTATATTAACTATTTAGATTTTTGTTATTGGATATCTGGTGTTTGCACTCAGGTTTTTAGTTGCAAATTGTAAATTTGCATAAGAAATTGTAGGATGAAAACCCACTTTGTTGAAGGTGATCCAAGGTTTCGCAAAATCGCCCAATATCAATGTTCTTGTCTGGCAATAGTGATGGTCAACCCAAGCCTCAGGGCTGCTACAACCTGTGTACAGCATGTATTCACACGTGATGCAGTGATTAATTGGACTAGAGATGGAAACATTTTGCATAACGTCTGTTGACATTTAAACAAAATGATACTGTAGGTTTTTCCACTTACTCGACTAAAAAGATGGATAAAGAATGAGTATAATAGAGATAAGACAGTGATCAACACCCCTTTTTTCCTAATTGTTTCAGTGTAGTCACATAGCCACCTAAAGCATAAAACAACCAGACAACACACAGTTCAAAACTATTTTAGTTTTTAGTCTGCCTTTGTAGCTCTACATTTCTCCTTCCCAACAACCATTCGAGCATCACAGAAAAAGAAAAAAAAGTCATTGCTTAATGACTGCATCGTCTCCTTGTTGCATGAAAAAAGGTGTCTCATAAAAAGCCAGTGTTTTCTGTTATGGGCCTAGCTTAGACTGGGTAAAGCCGATCTGCTGGTGATTTGATTTTGCCTTGCAGGTCAGGCTGGAAACTTGTACATCTTTCTGTCCTGCTTCCGTTACAAATCTGCACAAACTGGCATCTACCTGGTGCGCTATTGTCGGGTTTAACACGATGACGATAGAGAAGCGATTAAGCAGCTTTTTAGTTACATTCAACATGGTGGCCACTGAAACGCAGCAACCAATTGATGCAATGTATGTCAGCCGGATTGTTGGTCTGATTGGTTGATAGAACTAACTAATTGTGTACAGAGTCATTTGAACTATGCCCGTTGATCATGCCTCTTGTGCAGTTTCAAATAGCGAGCAGACTCCCCAGAATAATGTCTTGGTCTGCTGATAGCCAGACTAGGCTTAGCTCACATAAATGCTCACGGTTCCTAAGATTTAATGGAAATGCAAAACCAGAATGAGCAAAAAGGACTATAGTTCCTGATTTGGTTCAATTTAGTTCTTGGGGCGCCTTCATTTCTGGAACAATTTAGTTGTAAAGGGCTGTGTCAAGTGCAACATCTCAGCTCCCACACAGCTGAAACACATGAAATGTATCTTGCGAGGCAAGAGTACACAGCAGGCGCAGTTGATTTGGTGGGAGCACACAGTGATAGTTGCAGAGTAGAAAGAATGATAAGGATTCAAAATGGCAGAGATCTGAAAAGATCTCTTCTACCTGTCTCAGATGTATTGTCAGTAAACTCTACAATCACTACTCCAAAAACAAGGTTTTTGACCTACTCACTCCAAAATGTTTAGATCATTTATATTTCATGCATTCTTTGGAAAAATCAACAGCTGAGGCAGGAATCGAGAGAGAACCCTCTACGGAATACGTTTAAGAGTTTTCAAGGGGGCGGGGGGTGTTAGCTGTTCTTGGTTAGACCAGTGAAAGGCAGAATGATGAGTGAGCAGGACTGCACATCAAACCTGTTCAGGCTCAGGTGTTAGCAGCAGTTCTTTAGCTCCTTATGAAGGTGTTTGTTGGCTGCAAGGGATGGCTTCCCCTCTTACTGTGCAGTTGGTTGTATGCGGGGGGAGAAACCCTGAAGAATCTTCCTTCGGCAGAAAAACGTGTTTTGTGTAAAAAAAACATCCATTTCGATATTGAACCTGTGTTTTATGTTTAATAAATAATAAAAAAATGGCCTGGTGAGCAAATAACAGATGGACAACCAAGAACATTTGTATTTGCTTTCTCACTAAGCACTGCGTTCAGCTTTACAGTTTAATATAACTTACTGTGAGTTACTAAGTCTTCACATCATCTGATTGCCTGAGATGGAAAAATGGATGTCAAAACACACACACACACACACACAAAAACACATACGCACACACACACACACACACACACACACACACACACAGAGTTGCATTCTAATTGTACATTGTCCAAACCGCTGCACTCTTCTACTGCCATTGTGACTGCTGACACCTATCACCTAACCTAATAACACCCTGCTCCACATACATCATCCCACAGATTTGATTAGAGATCTGAGATCTGATTTATTTATTTGTTTAGTGCTGAGACCCCACCGTCATTATTTTCCCTTGTAAATAATTCAATAAAAATGTCAACCACAGTCCCTGCTCTACATTAATATTGTGTGTAATAAAGATAGTGGGAGGGAGCAGGTGTATGCAGGTACAATGGGGAAGCGGACATATAAACACCATCAGAACAGATAATATGACGAGTTAACCAATAAAGTTCGATTGGTAGAATAGGCATAGGTGTCATACTTTACTGTCACATTTACCTAACATGCAAATGTCATTGGCGTGCTGTATAAGTCATTTGCATTGACACAGACAGCAGTGCTCACATGTACTTTGCTATTGCATTTTATTTGATTATGTTTATGGCACAGTCCCATGAACAGTTTCATTAACTGAACATTAACTGTGAAGTGTCGCCTCTCAGGTTACATCTTGAAAGGTTTCTTAAGCTTGAACTTAACACACGGTTTTAATGGGACTGAGTTGAATCAGAAAGTGGCGGAAAAAGAAGCTTCATTTGACCTTAAAGTTACATAATGATATTTTTAGTGAATGTCTCAAATTATATGTCATATAAAAGGGGGTGCTTGCAGTGACATCCATACAAAGAATTAGCAGCCATTTCTGCAGCTCTGTGGAGGTTTTTTTTAGCCTCTGTTAGGATGCTGTTTGATTTTGTGGCCCACAGATTCTGCTTTCATCAACCTTGTTTCCAGCATAAAGGCTGTGATAAACCCACTGTACACCGCCTGCCCCCCACCCCATGGCAGACAGACAAAGTTAGCAACTAACAGGGGAACATAGTGGAGCATTTAGCAGCTGAAGAGCAACATATGTTTTGTGATGTTGATAGTGAATGTATCTTTAAAAATGTTCACTGGTAACGTTGTGAAATATTGGAAGTCCACAGTGAATTGAGACATGAAGTATTTATTGCAAATACTAGGCTGAAAGTACTATATGTGTGCTTCTGGGTTGGCCTTCGTTGAACTCTGGTCTCTGGATTCAAAGTACATGGATGGTGGATGTATACTTAGTACATCCACCCTCCTCATCCCCTGAAAAAAAAGAGTTTTCCAGCTTGTTGTTGGGTTATTTATTTATTCTGCCCCTATAAGTTGCCAAATAGAAATAAAATGAGCTTCAATTTGATTTCTGCTTTGACCAAAGTCAACCATCCCACCCATAGTCTTTACTATTTCAGTTTGTTTGTGAAATGGTCACGTTATTTAATCTATTGATTTGTTCCCACGTCAATGTTGTTATTTTCATGTGTTGATTACAAACTGTGAAGTAATGTATTTCAATGGGAAGCCTGTTTTTGTGACATCAGAACAATTATGGTACTGAGTAGTATTGAAAATCCACGGGTTGGTCGGGGGGTGTTTTGTGATACTGAATGTATCTGTAAAAATGTTCACTGGCAATGTTGTGAAATATTGGATGTCCACAGTGACTTGAGACACAAAGTATTTATTGCAAATACTAGGCTGAAAGTACAATGTGTGTGCTTCTGGGTTGGCTTTTTTTTTAACTCTGGCCTCTGGTTTCAGAGTACATGGATGGAAGAAAAAGTGTTTTCCAGCTTGTTGTTGGGTTATTCTGTCCCTATAAGTTGCCAAAAGGAAATAAAATGAGCTTCAATTTGATTCCTGCTTTGACCAAAGTCAACCATCCCACCCATAATCTTTACTCTTTTAGCCCATGGCAGTTCGTGAAATAGTCACGTTCAAAAATGATGACCTGTACACGAAATAAACAACCAAATATTGACCTGTACACAAATCAAATAATCAAAATAACGTTAGAATTTCACAAACTGGCATGACACCAGGATACACAGTAATGCCAAAGTACTTTGGACTCATACATCTCATTTAGTGGTGAATATGGTTGGTTTACGATATTATATGTAAACAAATATATATATTTTTTGCAATCTTAGTTCTTGCCAAGTAGTTTGTAATCAAGCATTAACATTTGAACCCAATATTCAAGCATATTTAAGATTGGTTGAAGATGAAAAGATGTTAACGTGATGAGCATTAATTTCACAATGAAGTGAATACATATCCCAAGCCTGATTATGATAAAGAAGCAGTTTTAATGCTCTTTACATTACATGTTCTGTACATTCTTCACTGTATCCATTCTGTGATTTGACAGGATTTTCCAACCATCAGTCTTGAGGTCATCGGGGTGTCGTATGTGTGTGAGATGTCTGTTTGGCTGTCGTGCACTAATGCAGTCCTGCTGCACATGAGACCTGAAACAATCAATACTCTGTCAGACATACTTAGAGCACCTCTGTGTTAAAGCAGCTGCAGGGGGGGTCTTGGCTGTCTCGGACAGAGATAAAGCTACCAACCTTGCATCCCCCAAGAGCTCTCTTCTATAGACAAGGGTCGTTTCTATCCAATTTCTAATCTTCTCCAGCTTCAAAGCCGCATTCTCACAGAAAAATAAAGAAATAAAAAAAAATGGCTTTTGCACTCAGGGGAGTGTTACACTTGTAGAAGTGCCTGCTAAACAATAATTGCCGAAAGACTGATAGGTGAGGAGGAATATGACCATCTGATATGGCAAATCACTTTGTATGGAGCACATATTTTTACATTACACATTAGAAGGAAAAAAGTGAGTAGCAATGAATGTGGGAATCTCACAATTTCTTGTTTGAAAATGTGAAATTGCATTCATCTATTTTGCAGCAATTTAGTGTAATGCAATACAGTCTATGGTCAAAGCCATGTCCAAATCAGATTGTCCTTCTCATTTCGATCCATAAACCACCGTTGGGATGTTTCATCTCTTTAGCATGGATAGGGCTTGTTTCACTCAAGCCTTCCATCTCAGGGTTTCTATAAGAGCATGTGCCTCATTATTAGGTTTCATCTCCCGTCATATTTTCTCCTATGGGAAATCCATTGTTTCAGTATAAAAAGCATCTCATTTCACTCTCTGATTTGTTTACTTGACTAATGGGACTGCAGTGTCCTTTGTTGAGCCTTTGCAGAGCGTGACAGAGCCCTGCTGTATTCTGGAGAGAGTTTGGCTTGAAGAGAGGCTGCATCTCACCATTTGATATCAGGGCGGCTTTCATGCTAGATTTAATGACTCTTCGCCAGCTGACATAATTGCACTTTCAGATTTTTAATAAGAATTTTCACATAATAAGGGAGTAATGTGCAGTGTCGTGAACACCACTTTTTTACAAATGCTTTCCTTTTTAACTGTGATAATAATAGTAATTACAAAGATAACATGCTCTAAATGCTAGGACGGGATAAATGACTTGTTCCCCCCTAATCCCATATCTGCGAGCAGCCTTCCCCCACTCCCATTGTCTGCTCTTGCAACAGGTTGCGTCAGACATTAAAGGAATATTTGAGCATACAAACAAGCTGCTGGTGTTATATTGTATCAGCAATGACATTCATACAAATATTTCTGATTTAAGATAATTGTCTGTCTCAGTGACGTCACAGACGTGAGTAAATTTTCATACTGTGCATCGTGCAGAGGTAATCAGCATAAATTGTTATCATTTCTGCAATTTAGAAGAAATGATAACATAAAGCGTAACATAAAGCCTTGAGCTGTTTGTGTTTGCTTGCATACATTATGTCAAGAATATGTAGAATGTGTGGAAAGAAAAAGGCTCACCATATGTGTGCTGTCACATGAAATCCATCTTAACTCCAATTCTGTTTAAACTGAAGTTGAAGTATTTGACTTTTCTCAGCAGCTTGCAGAAATTCTGCAACCCTTACATGGTTGAAACCTTTTCAAGGCCAACTAAACTCAAAATAAGACTAAGAGACAGCTGTGCTTTGGGCTAGGTGTGAGCATTCTAACATGCTCACAAAGGCATAACCATGTTTACTGTTTTATTATAGCATATTGTCATGCTAATATTTGTTTAGTAGCACTGAATGCAAAGGTCCAGCTTGTGACCAGAGGTTGATGCATAAAAAAGTGAAGCCCGATTCTTGATCACCCCCCTGGTTGTTGGTCATAAATCCCACCCACTCCATTTAAGTAGATGTGACATGAGTCAAACTAAAAAATCAAAGTACAGATTAAATATATTTTTCCGAAAGTAGTTGTTATCATGCTGATGATGGTTCAAGTGTTCTGTTAGGGTTAGGGTTAACGTGGTGAAACATCATGATTGACAGCTATGATTGACTCCCAATTGGTCTGCCGGGTGTATTAGTGGGACTTAGATACAGCAGCACCAGGATTATTGGTGGGATTTGGACACCCCCGCCGATCACTACTACGCAAAATCTGGCTCCAAAATTACAAGATGGCAGTGCCCTTATCCCGGATATTTTGTCTCCACTTTTGCAGAGTGGGAGGAAGTGGAGACACGTTGTCCATCTTAGTTTACAGTCTATGCTTGTGACCTGACAATGGTGCTAGATGAACCGTCACTGAAGTTATTCTAATTCATTGCAAAAGGGAAAATGAATGTGTGTGCTAAATGTCATGGCAATCGTTTTAATAGTTGTTGAGACATTTCATTCAGTGTCACAAATGTGAACCTCATCATGGTACTAGAGGAAAATTCAGGGGACTATCAAAGACATTTGGATTTATCCTCTGGACATGAATGTTTGTTCAAAATTAAATGACAATCCAGGCCAACAGACCGGCATTGCTGTCCACAGAGCCATGCTGTCAGCTAGGTTCTCAAACAAATCTATTTGGTTTGAAAAGTTCCTGAAAACTAGACATAGAGATACTGAATGGGTTTTTCGCTTGCCAACAGTGATACGACCAAAACTTGCCAAATGTACTATCATGACATCACAACAACACACTTTGTGCCTTAGCACAGTGAGTGATGATGCCAGCTTGGCAGAGGCGCAGCTCTCCTTTGGCCGGCTTATCAGAAAACAGCATTGCTTGAGCTGTTGTCAGAGTAGAAAATTCCTTTCCCTGCATCTCTCCCTGAGTCCTTGGGCCACCAAAGGGTGAAATGCCCATTGTTTTGTTTATACAATATGAGAGATGCTGGCGCCTTAATCTCAATAAAGAGGGCCATTGGACTGAATTATCTGTATGATTGCCCTTTAGAACTGCTGTCAATGCTATTCTCCTTATCCGGCTTCTCAAAGCCTCTCTCCCTGCAAGAAGTCTATGTGAGGGGAATACAATGCAGGCTGTTCAGACGCCACAAAAGGGCATTGCATTAGAAAGCCATACCTCTGCTGTGTGACCTTTGGCTATGCTGGGGAGGTTGGTTGAATCCCTGTGGACACCCAGTCAGCTCGAGTCAAGGCAACAGAATAGATTCTAAATCTCTGATTCTGTGATTCGAGGGCCGCACGCCAGCAAGCACCCAGGAAAATGGCAGCTTATTGTTTTCAATGTTTTATACTTTTGAATGTTCGATGTGGGTGGTTCACGCACAAATCTGTGTCTCACACCTGAATGTGACAGAGATATAAATCCATGTCAACATGTGGTTGAGAATATGTTACCTTCGTTACAGTGTGCATACACTGACAGTATGCTATTTCTGTTGTTGTAATGTATGTTTTTTAAGATAATATTTGTGGCTTTTTTGCCTTTAATTGTTAGGACAGCTGTAGACAGGGAAGGGAGGAGAGAGAGAGAGAGAGAGAGAGAGAGAGAGAGAGAAAGGACAGCATGCAGCAGAGAGTCGTAATTGCACTCCGGACACTGCAGTAAGAATTGAGCCTTGGTGCATGGGGCGCACAGTCAACCAGGTGAGCTACCAGGGCGCCCCTGTAATAATAAGATATTGTTGCTAACAGGACATTTCAACTATGTTGTGTATTTATTATATGTTGCAGTTATATATAAATTGCATATCAGCACTGATTGAAACACATAGAGATCCTACCAATCATAGACATCAATATTGGATATTTGTCTCTGGGTGTGTCAAAATGGAGAATTGAAGAAAGCGCAGCACATAATTGCATGGAAAAAAGATTTCAGTTTCTAAACCAGTGAGTCGTCGTGGATTGAGAAGATACGCCGAAGCCCCTGGAGAGATGAAGGGAGGGGATTGTAAAAGCCGAAAATGGGATCATCTTGGCTGAGCTTTTCTTTTTTTCAAGCAGAATGGGATAACAATTCAAACACTCAAGTACAGAATGCTGTCTGCTGTAATATGACCATAACTCTATCTCCTTTGACAGTACTAAAAGATATGGCATTTTAAAATGCACCTCTGTTGTGCCCTTTTCTGCTCACTCATATTGTACTTTTACATGTTATTTTAGACCCTTTCATCTCAGCCCCTTAAAAATTATAATGAAAAACAAGTTGTTTATTTATTTTTTTATCAATTTTAGCGCTTCAAGTTAGAGTTTGCGTCTGTTAGTGAGAGAGGACAAACAAAGAAACAGGTTTAATATCCTGTGAGCTGTTGTCAATGCTTTGCACCTGTAACCCAGTCAAGGAAAGTTTTATTTTTTATTTATTTATTGTTAACACCTCATTATCATTTCATTTGGTTTTGGTAGTCCCTGAAGGGACTTTTGTAGTTTTTTCATATGTGCAATATTTTGCCTTTATCCTTAATAATTTATAATAATAAATGCATATTTTCTTTGTTATCCAGTGAAATTACTGATTTAGCAGGGGGGTTAACATTTTTGCAAGGCACTGAACCCTGTCACATTCTCATTAGGGGCTGAGCCCCCCTAAAGGTCTGCTCCTAGAGTCCCCTGCTGGACACATTAGTACTGTTTTGTCCACACCAAAATGCTATGATAGGCAGATATGTGTGTTTCTAAACTTGACACTTGGCTTGGATAAAGTTTCTTCATCATGTTAATGTCATGGGTAATTTCCACTTTGTATACGCTATTAGCTAAATAAGATAAAGATGTTGCTGTCAGTGGGAAAAATGTCATCAAATCGTCAGAAATAATAGCACAGATGTCTTGCTTAGAGCTGTCGCTGGCAGCATTATCATCGTTAAAACCACCATTATCATTAACACGCTTTTTCATTTTTTGTGTGCAAATCAACATATTACAAAAGACAACATACTTCATTAAACCAGTTAACAAATCACGACTAAGTACCTAACAAGTATAAGCTGTTAATCTGCTTTTTTCCCAATCTGTGCAGTCCATTACATTAAAACCACTCATACAGCAGTATGCTCAATTGTTTCTGTTGGCATATTTTTTTTATGATCCATTTTTCTTCAAAGAAAGTTTTCATTCCCCCCCACGATCACACAGCACCATCATCTGCATTTGTGTTGGCAAACATGTCCCATCACATCATCCACAGTTAAACATACGCACAGCGAGGTGTTTTGTCTGGCGCTGGAGCACATATGGAGCACAAAGTGCTACCAGCCGACTCTACCTATTGGCTCCCAGCTTCTGCCTCTTCTTGTTGTATTTCTTGATCAGTGAAATCTGAACACTACAAATCTGCTCCAAGTGTGACAAAATGTTATAAAAATGTAATATGATCCGTGCAAAACTCTTAAATTGTTTGGCTGTCCAGAGAGGCAGAGAGACCCTGTGCTGTTGGAAGAAGAGCTGTGGACTGTGATTGGTCTGAGCAGCATGCATGGGAATGAATTCCAATGTAATATATCTGGCTTGTTCCACATGGTTTGAAGTCTCTAAATGTGTTGCTGGTCCCTTTTTAGAAACAAAGTTGCTAAGAGGGTCTGAAAAGATGTTAAATCTAGCGAGAAAGTCAAACATATTGATTGTCCACCTGTAGCTGGCTGGAGTATAGGTTATAAACACCGCCCACTCCATATTAGCGGATGGGCCAAACTAAAAAATCAAGCACACATCACATAAATGTTGCTGTCTTTTTAGGTAGTTCTTATCACACTCATCTGTTCATTCTTCTGATACGCTTGGTTTAAAGTGCCCTTATTCTGCTCATTTTCAGGATCATAATTGTATTTAGAGGTTGTACCAGAATAGGTTCATGTGGTTTAATTTTCAGAAAACATGCCCCATGCACTTCAGCTTTTCTGTCCTCTGCGGCTGGGACACGATGGCGTGTTTTGTGCTCGTCTTATCAGCCAACAACAGAACACTTTCCGTGGTGCTTCGACGCGGTGTCTCCTAAACCGGTGCTTCTGAATCGATAACAACATGGCGGCTATCCGAGAAGTTACTGCTGTACCGGGTGGGTGGAGACACAGACAGCAGTGTTTCCCACACATAGACTAATCAATCAACACCGGCCGCCACACATTGCGTTTCATTATTGTTATTTTTTAACACTATTTAAAACACATATTCATTCAGCTGCATTTCCTTATCCCTGCTCTCCTCTGTCTCTCTGTCACTCTACACACACAGGATCTGTCACCATGACAACTTAGCGACTATTCAGACTCCCTTTGCGACTTCGCGGGGGCCTGTGTAGGAAGGAGAGACAGTGGGACGCAAGAGGAGTTACCCCCATTATTATTAATATTATTATTATTATTTATTCATTCACTTATACAATACTATACAATACTGTAGTGACCAGCTTTGGACCAGCAACTGTCTTCCCAGAATGACAATGAACTGGCACTGGAAGTAACCCAATTTCTAAATGGACATTGATAAAGAAAGATACTTTTTTGATGCATGACTTCAAAAAAGATAAATATTTGATCATATTGCAAACCCGTGAGAGGTTTTAATGTTTTGTAGCATTCCTTCGAGGCTACATTTGCATGAAATTGCCCCATGAGCGTTGGTGCTGATCTCTGCAACTTCTACACGTAGCATTCTTTTTAATATTCCTCTCCTTTCTGGCCTCTTCAGTGTATTTCATTACACAGTTAAGATTCTCTGCCTCAACTGTTGACCTCTGCACCGAATAGCAGTTTGCACAAAATCAAAGGCAGAAAAAGATTTTAATTAGTCTATTAACTGTTCAACAGCAGTTATGAGGTTAGAATGGGTGAGAAAGGACAGTGCCAAGAAATGCAATTTACAGTTCCATCCAGTCTGCCTGGTCTTTGTTCCATGCCAGTTTTAGAGTTGAAGATTTAGAGTGAGTCAAGTCCCAAAGGATAATGAGAAGATATTAGAGCAGAGTTTGGGCTACACCAGGCAGCATCATTCTGGCAGAGAACAGTGGCTGTTTAAAGCTGCATTAATTAATGTGTTGGGCTGTGGAGCAGACAAACTCCAAATGAAGCTCAATAATAACCGCCTTTAAAGTTGTTGAGGCTAACATTTGAGCTTTTCTGGCCATCTGGGTGAACATAAATCTAACAATATCTCTTTTTTTAGCTCTGTTTGCAGATATCTGCATATGAATGCAGAATCTGTCAGCAACAGGACAGGATTTCAGTATCGGAAGCATTCTAGCTTCCATTTGTAGTTTGAGTAGTATTGACCAATCATGTTTGGTTGCATGCAGGTTTGCCCCCACAGGCCTGACAAGTCATCGTCAGACCGATAGCCAATGGGTAGCCACCGACAGCACATATATCAACAACATGTTATATTAATGTTAGTTTCAGAATGACACAATTGCACTCTTTCTCAGACTCATAACTGAGTCAAATCTGAACCCACAGTTTTTTTTCAAATTCAGCATGACTTTCACTTCAGACATTATTATCTCCAATGTCCATTACGGATGAACAATCATAAATCTACTTCAAGTTCACAAAGAAAGACAATCTTTCTAATCGTGCTTTATAATTACATTTTTCTTAAGAAAGGTCAAAAAGAATCCAGTGATAAATGTCTGTACATCTATTGAAACGGTGCAAACAGAAACAGAAAACAATTCTGCAAAAGAATATAAAGAAATAGAGAGAATAGAAAAAGAAACCATGGGCTCGAGGTGTAGTCCACAACTTACTCACTGACTCTCTGACACAAGAATGTAACATGGACAAAAACTACAGCATCTCTGTTCAACTTGCTGGGAAAGCCACTAACTGATGAGGTGGCCTTCCCAGTGTATAAAAATGTTGTCCAGTTAAATTATTCACCAGTGTTTGTGTGTCTGTGAAGACAAAGAAAGCACAGGAAAGACACAAACATATGTTACATGTACGTGTGTGTGCATCCATGCAGGTATATACAGTGTGAGTACAAGTGAGAGTTTTAATTAAGTGTGCAGCATGTGTGTGTTTATCTGAGTGTTAGCCAAAGTGGGCTGGGATGATGCTGGAGAGGTCCTGCTGGGCAGCGGCAGCCAGGGAAAACATCTGGTCTTCATCAGGCACAGAGGCTGGGGGCAGGCTGGCAGATGGTGGAGAGGTCTCTACACAATAGGGAAAGCCCACTCCCTCCAACACCAGCACCATTACCAAGTACTCTCTCATACACACACACATACACACACACTCGCACTCACATATACAGAGAAATACTGTTGAAAAATCACATTGTTATTATTACTACATCAGATGGTTATTTTCAACAATGGAAAAGACAACAGCAAATCACACACTTGTAATTTAAGCTGTGACCTTTAAATACACATGAGAAGCTTTAGTTTTGTGGCAATGCAAAGCCAACAGTGGTGCAAAGTAATGCCTTTTTGCCATTGTTGACAGGAACAAGTCAGCTTTTTTAAGCTCTTATCTTTTACTTTAGTACTATGTTTAAATGGAAACAAAATTGCTTCCAGGCAACAGTTTGTGTAATTCAGGAAGTGTGACACTCGCACTGACCGTGAGACTCACGCAGTCGACACTTGTCACACGCTCTCAAGTCCATTTTCTCACGCACTGAATGTATAACTGATCACGTCGCGGTGACACTGACAGACGGGACATGGCAGCAGGGCGCTGAAGCAGCACTATAGAACTGCGATCAAGTGAGCTGTTGTTTGCGTTGTTTGCGAAAAACTGGTCAAGCCAGCTGCTACATGGATTTTGATGCATTTGTTCGATATGGTGCCGGTACTTAGTTGAAAAAACAGAGAAATTCTCGCATTGTTGACAACCTTTACACATGGCAAATAAAACCGTCAGAAAAGAAATTCTAATTTGATAAGCAAATCCCCTTTGTTCGGTCCCAAAACGTCCCAGTTAGAGAGGAAATGCCATAAACACATTCTTTGTAAATCTTTAAAATCATTCCCTGAAATCAAGCAGGCCGGCCTTGTTGCGCCATCAAAATCCAAATTTTCTTCAGAACTTTTCATTTTCAGCATGTAGCTTGCTAGCTCGAAGATTGTTGTTGTTGTTTTCTGAAGCGAAGGGATTTTGAGAAGAGCAACATTAAGTGAGCAGAAGTAGAGGGACAATCCTGGAAAGGTACTTCCGTGGATCCAGGCTATTAAAAAAAACCAAAAGCCCCTGTCACAGCCAAAATTCAGTCTTCAAAAGAGCTCTGATACCGACTGTGCTGCAGGCTTCAGAGTTGATCCCAGCTAACCCTCCTGAGCATGACTGAGTTTCTCTTCTTAGAGGTGCCCTGCCACACATATTTCATGACTTTGTGGTAATGTCTGACATTCTACCATGGACTCTGTAACTTGGTTACCTTGGTTACCTTGTTTCAAGCCATTTTAGCATGGTATAGAAAGCCTGCAGGAAGACTCAGCACCATTTGGGCCAGTTCTCATTGATATTCAATGAGCTAAGCTGCTGGACTTTGATTGGCTAACAGCTAGCCAATGAGAGCGTGGCTATGAGCATCCCTTACCCAGCTCATGAATAGTAATGAGCTCAGGCAACATGACATCAGACTGACCAGCTGTTGTGATTGGCCTGATTTCTCCTCTTATTTCTTTTTAGTGGCTAGAGCTGACAGAGGAGGTAGCAGTCCATCTTCTCATTCACCACATAACACACACATATATGGACCAGACATGTTTCAAAAGATGCAAGTAAGAAATGGTTTAGTGTGGCAGGCACCTTTAAGTTTTTATGGCAATTAGCACATACAGTATCTTTGCTACCTGAACCACCAACACCATGCATTCCCCATGTTAGTTTAGCTGTGTGCTATTAGGTTGTCGGGTGGGTGGGTATCACCTGACAACAACCGCTGGGTGTTTGCCTGAATCGCTCAGCCTCCAACCAGCCGTTAAGTTTGTGCTGCTGTGAAGTGATTGATGACAGGTCAGCCACCAACGGCCTCGCAAAATTTCCAATTCTTCCACAGGGAAATTGCTCATTTCTTCACAAGTCTATTTCAATTTTTGCCACACGCCACTGTGCTAAGTTTGTGCATTATGCTGGCACCTGGACGCAGAATTGTGATGAATTACGCCGCACGTTGGACAGAGCAGAAAGAAATATATATATATATTAATTTGTTACTTTATTGTTAATTCTTTTCTCGTGGATGGCTTGTCAAGGGGGGTATTGTTGCAAGGTAATATGAAAGTAAGCAGGTGTGACACCCTTATTTAGATAACCACCTCACTCCCTCTCTCTCACAGTTCCTACACGACTAAAACTGCCACTGTGACATTGTCGAGGGCTCTTTTTTTAAGTCCCCCTGCCTTTTTAAAATACAGAAATGGTATCCTATTTGCTGCGGTGCAGGCTTCAAAGAGGTTATTTGTCATCATACAGATTTATGCTGTCATTCAGGGACATTTATATCACTTTAAGCTCTTTGGGTGTTCCAGCTCTGGTGCTGGGCAGACAATTCTGCAGAGACCCAAGCTTCTCTCTGTTTCATTTTCCTCCTTTTTGTATTCCTCCCCTTTACCAGAGCGAAGTGAAACTGTAATGATTGTTACTGCTTCAAAGAGCACATGTAGCAGTGCTAAAAACAAATGGGATCTGGTTGGGTGAGTGTGGCTTTACCTGGGGAGGCCATCTTTGGTAATTAGCCTGTGACAGGTTCAGCAAAAAGTTGGACAAGTGTCTTTTTGGATTCGATACTAACACACTGGTTCAATTTAACAAGCACAGCACAGGCCATTTCACATTTTGTTGACAGACTGAGGTGGCTTCTTGAGGGACAAAACAACTGTGAATGCAACCTTGAACGATTGCAACACTTGACCCCCAGGTCTTTATGATTTTAAGATTTGACTCTATATATTTTGTCATTTATATACCTCTAGCATATAAGGCTGTATGCCTGTATGCTTTGGACATCCAGATCTAAAAATGTCCATATAGAGTAAGGATGTGGAGCTCTGATCTGAAAGGATCCTAAGCCTCTATCCTACTGACGCTCGGATGGTGCCAAATCGATTTCTGACAGCCTGCCAGCAGAGTTCTTGTCATTCACATCCAGCGCCTGAAAGTTAGGAAACATGGCAGGCAGAACAGCAGAATCTTCATGGAATGGGGGGGGCGGCACTTATAAAGAAGCAAAGTGGACTTTTGCACTGCATATATTTTATTTCATGTGCTCTATTGTATTTTGCTGAAATGTGAAAAATGTGCTTGCATATTATTTCTATAACTTTCAAGGTCCTAAATAAATGGAAACTGTCCCAGGAAGACTACCAGTAGGCTATACCCATTTCACACATTAATTCAAAGCACACTGTGTATAGTGTGGTTTGAATAAGGTGAATACTGAAAACCTGGCCATTGTATTCTGGCAAGTCAAGGATGCCCAAGTACTATTATCTAATTATATACTGTATGAATTATGTGAACACACAATATTAACAAGACATCCGTACAGTTTAGGGATGGACCGAATCAATCCTGAGGAACAGTATCTACGGATATTTAACACTTTATATTTCACAATTATTGTTTTCTGTCACATCGTTAATAGATCTGGACAATTCTGATCACACTTGAAAGCAGCTGAGAAAGAAGGGGCCGTGCTCATTAAACAAACTATTCATTTTTTACTCTCATAGTGTTTTAAAACTTCCTTGAGTCAGCAATAGAGGCACGGATGTTTACTGGAGTGGGCAAGCAGCAAGTAGGCACTGCAGGGATCGATCATCTGTCTGGGCCGAATGTGATCGCCGGACTGGGCGGGGCCTTTCTGTGTGGAGTTTGCACGTTCTCCCTGTGTTTGCGTTGGTTTCCTCTGGGTGCTCCGCTTTCCTCCCACCATAGATACATGCATGCTAGGTAACTAGGACAACAGTTGAAAATTAGCCGGCTGGATTACATTGGCGCATTTTCTAAAATGTTGATAAAAGTGCATTGTCCTAATATGCATTGCAATTTGCAGCGTCCTGCAAAAAGTGCACTAAGTGATGTTGGGTGACGTTACTTCTTGTTGATGTTCAAAGTATTTTCAAACAAAATGAGACTAGCTCGCCCCTCCCTTCTCCTCATCATGTCCCCTCAAACCTCCCTCCCATCCACACCCCCACCCCCAAATCCTTCTTGGCATTTATTGGCTGTAGCACTGTTTCTGTTTGGTGGTGCAGGTGGGCACAGTTTGCTTTTGTTTCTGTTTGTAGACCCTGGACTATCTACAGAGACCGGAAAGGCAGCTAGCAGATAGTGAGGAGATGTTTTTTACAGTGTGTTCAGGGGACAGGCAGCTAGCAGATAGTGAGGAGATGTTTTTTACAGTGTGTTCAGGGGACAGGCAGCTAGCAGATAGTGAGGAGATGTTTTTTACAGTGTGTTCAGGAGACAGGCAGCTAGCAGATAGTGAGGAGACGTTTTTACAGTGTGTTCTGGGGACAGGCAGCTAGCAGGTAGTGAGGAGACGTTTTTTACAGTGCAAAGTTCTAGCTGCCTAAGAAAGGAAGGCAGGCAGACAGTGTTTAAAAAACATTTAAAGTAAATGAGTTTTGGTAAAGAGAAGGCTGTTGCAGAGCACACACTGACACACTGACACCCCCACTGCAATCACATAGAAGTTCTCAAGGATGTAGGCCTGTCACTGGTTAGCACTGTAACATTTCCCACGTCAAGATGGAAAGAAAGGAAAATGTAGCGCAGTTTTTTTTAGAAGAATATCCAAACACTGTGTGAAATAAGTGGTTGACTTATGTTGTTGGCATTTGAGACTGCTTCTTGATGTTTTGAAGAGAGGAAAGTAAATCATGACCCCCTCTGTTATTGTAAAAACGTCAAGAGTCAATTTCTTTTTGAACCCTTTTCCATTTTGAAAGGATAGCATCCTTTGGGTAGAGCACCACTTGTAAAGGACAAAAGGAAAAGAAAAAAAAAACAGTTGCTGTATCATAACCGCACCAAATGCATAATTTTAGTGAAAGAACTGTATTTACAATTTGCTTAAAATATATTATTGAACCAACTGAAGCACTTTTATCACACCTAGCGCCACTACAAAGTAAATAAAAATGTTTGTAGAATGAAAATCTACAAAAAAAATCTTTGTGTGTGTGTGTGTGAGCCTCTTACCACCCTAGATCCTGTGAATATCATCCCCACTGCCTCTATGCCTTAGCAGCTAGCACATGCCTCCGTTACCCAACGAAATAAAAGTCACACTTGATTTACCTGACAAGGGCTCTTTGAGCTCTCCTTGACTGAAGCGGGCGGCCGTGCTGCCTCTGTAGTGGCGCAGCATTGAAATGTTTCTACTTGCCCTCCCTTGCAAAAACGTCCCCTCCCATTTTTGCCAGAGATCTCCTCTCTATTCGGATGGCGTCTCGGCGTCTGGCAGTTGTTCAGCTCGGCTTGGTGCTCAATCTTATTAGAGGGCAGAAGGTGGTTCAGAAGGTTTGCAGTGACACTGACAGACCCCGACCACTTACTCCCCCCTCCGTTTCCTTTTTCTTTTTTTCCTGATAAACACACGACTGCACACTTCACATATCCTCTGACAACGTAAACACACAGCTAACACGCTACACATGTAGAGTCAAGTTGACATTTCCTCAAGGTGTGTGTAATAACTGATTACATGCATATAGAAGAATCGTTGTTGGCATGTTGGAGAAACACAAGTGATTTGTAGCAGATCAGTCATCTGTAATGCAATTCAAATCTATTATATGTGAACCCCGTGGCTCCCCGGGCCTGTAACCTTGGCTATATGCTTTGCCAGAGGCTCCTTTTCAAAACAAGTACTGTTGACTTGTTGCTCATTTGATTTGTTGAGGGCAGGTGCCTTGAATGTGAATGTGAGCTCAAATGCCGGCAGTGTTTTTCAAGGTTATTGTTTGTCTTTGGCCATTTCTTTTTCTTCTCGCAGATTTAAGCCATTTATTGAAGGAGCATAATAGCTATGTCATCCCAGCTAGAGTAATACAGCACATTAGCACATTAACTACCACCAAAGCTCAGGGGTATCCGTAATCAATGGATAAATGAAAAGAAAGGCTAGACCTTGGTAAATAATGAGGCATTGTGAGGATGGCTATAAGCTGCTAATACCACCAGTGATGGCAGCAAGGCCACGCAGCAGCAACAGTCCACACAGTCACATTTCTGCCCCCGTGGCACTTTCAATGCATTTAGCCCCTGACGCTTTAATCCACCACCTTCCTATCGCTCCCGATCCAGCAATGGGTTGTCCTGCTATAATTGTGTTTTATTGATTCTGGCTTTGGTCTGACGCCTAGATATCTCCTGTAAATGGAGCTGGAACACATACAGTGAGTTTACCTGCATAAATATTGCAATAAAAAAGGCTGTGGGAATTATTCCCAGGCCGACTTTTGAGTTCCTGATCCTCCCACTCCTCACTCCCCGTGCCGGCACTATTGATGGTGCCAACTCGCAGACTAATGTGGGCCTACATTAAGGCCTGTGTTTACCCAGGTTCGGAGAAGTTTGGCTCCAGTTGAACTGAAGAGAAAATACACCAGCTTAGTGTTGATGTTTTATTGAATTTTTTTCCTCTAAATATATTTCATACCCCAGGCTCCATGCTGAAATGACAGACAGACAGGCGACTATGCTAATTCTGGCGCCAAGTACAAAGGTGCTAAACAAGGGTAATGTGATGAAATCTATTTCTACACAGCTCTGAATTTAATGGCACGGTCCCAGCAGGGTTGTAAGAGAGGTGCAACGGCTAGCATGCCTTTGAACCACAAGTGCTCTGTTCCCTGGCTGACAGTCGAGATGGACAACAAAGCGAATCAGCCTCCGGTCCTCCTCTCCAGACATGAATTATAAACGCTATCTCTTCTCCACTACCCCCTCGCTTTTTTACACCTTTTTTCATTTTCCCTCGAGTCGTTTTCTTTTTTGGTCTTGCCTCTGGGTGGGGTGGAGTGTGCTGCTCGCTGCTTGTCTGGGCGCAAGGCCTTCCCGTCTGTCAGCCTGTTGGCAGCGCAGGGGCTTTGTGCATGAAATGAAGCGAGGAGCCGCCTTTTGCCAGGTCCCTAGATTACTTTTGAGCGCCGAGCCACCCACAATGCTCTCCATTCCTCCACCTCTGCCTCCCCCACTGTCTATCTACATCTTCAGGGCATCTACAAAGTGCCCTCTGCCCGGCAGGAGTGACAGATAGTAATAAGAAAACAGCTTAAGTGGCAGGTGCTCCGACGCTTTCATCTTTGTTTGTTGTGTGTGTGTGTGTGTGTGTGTGTGTGTGTGTGTGTGTGTGTGTGTGTGTGTGTGTGTGTGTGTCTCAGGTGACGTCTCAACAATGATGTGAATGGACTTCAGTGACACCGCAGATCATTAATAATGAATTGAAGTTTTGGGCTCTCGGCTGCCGTGCGGACGTCCAGTAAACAACCGAGAAGGCTTTGCCCCAGAAAGTCTCTCAACCACAAATGTATTAGCCATCAGCTGCTGTTACCTTACCCCCCCCCCCTCTTCCCAACATCTCCTTACTCTCTCTTTCACACATTTACTTATCTTTCAAGAAAATACAGCAGTGCAATGAGTCGTGATGATCAGTTAAGCATGCTCATTCTGGTACAAAACAAAAATTATTCCGAGAGAATGAAACTCCCATTGTTGCTCCTAGACTAATGGCTAACGTTTTGATGCAATATACATTCAATTGCATGATGCACTCCTGTGTGTGTGTGTGTGTGTGTGTGTGTGTGTGTCTCCCCCCTACACTCCTTTTGTTTTCTTCCTCATGGCTACATGATGCAAGTATTTCCACACTGATAATCATCTGTGATTTACAACCATGGCTGAACTGTACTTTGATATGTGTATAACTGCTGCCAGACATCTGTCAAAAAACCTTTTCTTATGTCTATTTTAGCTCTATTCTGTTCCACTATGTTATTCTGTTTTCTCCGCATGAACGTGACTGTGCAGGGAAGCTCCTTTTTTTGACAAATGAAATGGGAATGCTAGGAGCAGGCTCGCCGTGGGACATGCTGGGCCAGGGTCAGGCTGTGTAGTCATGGGGAAAAGTGGTGCAGTAGCATAAATTAACACCTGAGCCCTGAGACGCTGGAATGCACCGTACCCTGCTGCATCGGGGAAGAAAGCGAGGTTAGCATCTGGATGCACAGTGCCTGTCCATTAGCACACTGGGACAACACTGCACTCCTAACGTGAATGTGTGTGTGTTTGTGTGTGTACCTGTATGCGAGACGTTCATCTCCATCCTAACATCACCTCATCTCAAAAGAAGCCATTTAAAAAAGTGTATCTGCATCAGTTTTGTTACTTTATTAGCTTCCTTTGTGCGTTTCTCAGAATCTTTTAATTTTTTTTCATTACGCCCATTTTGATTCAACCGACTTGCATGATTTCCCCCCTGAGTCATTTCAATGTGGATAATGTTACTCAGGGGTTCCCTTGTATCGACGCGTGCTGTTGGATAGAACTGGTGTTTGGCTAATAGGATATAGGAGTTAACATGGGGTACGTTCTGTTATTGAGTGTTTCATATTGGTTGGAGTAAAGTGCTTCAGGAAGTAATAGACTTGGTGGTTGTTATCGCTCCCTGGGGCTGCAGGAGGCAATCATCTAACTAAATGAGAGAGAGACCCCGAGACAACCACAGAGAGAGAGAGAAAGAGAGAGAGGGAGAGATTGGCATCCCTCTGATGGCTGACAAATCACTGCTTTTGATGCACCTTTCAAAGTGTGCCCTAACATCTCCATTCTTTTATTTATTCACATTGTTTAATATTTTGCAACACGTCATTGTTTTACTACAAGTCTGGATTATAATCAGAGTTTGTAGAGCCAAACTGAACCCCAGGCCGTGATGCGTTGTGTGCCCGCCTGGCCTTGTCATTAGACAGGAATATTTAGCAAGAGCATGCTCAAGAACTAATTACCAAGCTGTCTCACTCGTGTGCCCCCACTCCACCTTCCCCACTCGCTCCCACTCGCCGAGGGGCTTCGAGCAAAACGCGTGTGGATGGGAGAGACAGCGGGGCTAAAGAGGGACAAGAGTGAAGTCATCTTGGCATGATAAACACAGAGACAGAGCTGAATTTATCAGACATGACAGGACTGTTGTAAATTGCAACAGGCCTCAGCCCATTTACATCAAGTGATTGAAGAAGGTGTCCTGCAGTCAGTGCGTGTGTGTTTGTGTGTGTGTGTGTGTGTGTGCGCATGCATATGTGTGTATGTGTGTGTGCATACATATGTGTGTGTATGTGGACGGGCCTTATTGACCTGACATCTGCTCAGACAACTGGAAATCTACATCAGATTTACAGTGTGTTTCTACATTTACAGAGAGTTATGTTATGCAGCATATATGTTGTTAAATTAATGTTTTCTTCATTCGATTGTCTATGTGCATGTGTGTGTGTGTGTGTGTGTGTGTAAGTGCGTACATGTGTGTGAGAAGTTGCATGGAGTATAGACTAGAATTAAAAAAGAATAGAACAGACTTTGGGCTTTTGGTTAAAGTATTTCTCTGCAAACTTCATGAAACAGTGGTCTAACTTATGGAGGATATGTGCTGCATTCCAAAAGAGTAATGTGAATTGATTCCACACTGATTCCTGAACATGTGTGTGTGTGTGTGTGTGTGTGTGTGTACTGTGTCCCTATAGGCAAACACCCTGATTCATGAGACGGTAGAGTGAGAGAGTGGCTGTGTCCTTGTGGATGTGGAGGCATGGCTGAATACCACATGGTCAGATATGATTCCCCAGACCATTTATTACCCTGTCCGCCTCCCATCTCATCTATTATTCATTACACAATCATTTAACTAAGTGCAGTGATTACTTAAATGTTTAATGCTGCCATAATCAATATTGGCCTGAGCTTTCCAGGTGGACAGAGTTTTTCTAGCATTAAAGTCCCATCACCTATTGAGTCGATCAGGTTAAATTGCACATGGTTACAGTAATCGCCCCCATTTAAAAAGGTCCTTTTATCAATCGCAGCGGAGACATCTACTATGATAATTCCTCATTTCTGCCTTTGCCATCCGGGTTATCAGAGTCAATGTTCACACTTTTCTATGAGGACAGCGCAACAGGATAATGGTCTGTTCTAAAGTCTGCTGGCTGATATGTCTCCACTCAACTCAATTAATGGCTGCTAAGTCAGTCAAAGAAGAACAATTCCATTATAAGAAAAAGAAATGTTGCACTCCCACATAATGACATAATGAACATTGTGGTGGCCTTATGAAAGGGATTTTTCATTTTAACGATGACTGTGTTGAGGAGAGGTCTATCAAAGAGATGTGAAGTGAATTATCTTGATGCATCAACCCACTATCAGCCATTCTCCCTCCAAGAATTTAAGACAATCGAATCAGATAGCGACTGCATGACACACAGCCAGAGTGTGACATTCACATTCACGCTGTGTTCACATAGATACGGAGGCCATAAACATACACTTGCCACCTGGATTGTGTGTCAGTGTCAAAGCCTGGCTTATAGCACCTTAATCACATCATCCATATGTAAGCAGTGGTAGTATTGTATTCCCGTTGCATCACTTACTCTCCCTGATAATCCGACCTCAATGAAAAGCCCGGTATGAAATGCGGCTTTCTGTCGATGTCACAGGCTTGCTAGTGGCATGGATTTATCTCACAGGATTTATATTTCTTCCCCTGTGCTCTCTGAAGGCTTTGAGACAGTTGTCGTGTGCCGGCAGTGTGTTAGTTTAACACGAGACTACAGGGCAAATGATGTTGTGGGTCTGACGAATCGCAATCTGTTGACCTTTGACTCACTGAATGGGGAGTTATCTAAAAAAAAAAAATGTAAATGAAAAATGAAGTTTTGGAATTTAAAGATAACATAAAAGTGCATCTATTTTCTACCTTTGATTTCACAGCTTTCACAAAGTTGATGGCCATTTCAGCCAGAGTTAATACTGCTTGCAGTGTATTGGAAAACATACACAAAATATAACTGCATGCTAAAACCAGCTTTCACAAAACTGTACTGTGAGAACTGCAATACAGTACACTGTTTTATCATTTAAAATGGTCAAAGGAGTGGAGCCAAAACTAAAACTGTATCATATTTGAAAGACTTCAAACTAAAATGTTCTGACAGATTTCCCTGTAACCTAATATGGTTTTAATAAATGAGTGTATAGTGTTTAATTTAGCCACGGGTCTGAGGTGTTCTGCTAATTGGGTGTGTGGTTGTGCTAATATGTGTAGTCTTTTGAAAACACAGTTCCTGCTTTCAAAACAGTGCTTAAGCAATCGAAGAAAAACCTGAAAGTCATGTCTAGGGCCACATTTTGAAAGAAGCTCTTTGTCTGTTATGTCAAATAGTTTGACCACAATTAACATGCCTGAAAGCAACTTCCCATGCATAGATTTCATTTAATGATTTAATCAGACAACAAATCTTACACCAAACTCACTTGTTTGCAATTATATACCAGTGTGGGTTGAACAGTAGCAATCATTTAGACTGTGATGTTCAGAAAGGAGCAGAGATAGAAATAATGATTCTGTGATGACCCGAGCACCATTACAAAACAGGGTTCATTCCCAGCAGTATCTGAGAACATCAACACTGTATCAATATGACTACAAAATGTGTGTGTATATTTGAGAGTGTGTGTGTGAGAGTGTCAAGAGGAGTTTTCGGCGAGCCGGTAATGAATGTCTCTCTGGTGGATCAGCATGTAAACACTGGAGAAGAGTGAACTCTGGCAACAGCCATTCCCATTTGGCTCAATTAGGCCCGAAACTGAGACAATCAATGGTGCTGGCCTTTCTACCGGCCCGCCTGTTGGCGACGGAGCCGCACTCAGTTTAACAAAATGGGAATAATCAAAGTCCATAATTAGTTGGCCTGAGAGGGTGCAGGAGTGCGTTCTCACTCGGCTATAACCAGACGACAGCACAGTGACTATAGTACATGGAGATGAATGCACACAGCCTCAAGGAAAAAGGACCAAACTAAACACAGTGTGAGCTCTGTGCTACATAGTTATCCCACTGCTGCACTGGGAGAAGCCCTGCACTACACACAAGCAATGGCCCAAAACTCTGCTTGGCGGCAAATGAACCACCAAGGGAGATGTTGGAATATGATGAACAGTGGTGTTTTTTTTCCTTCTTCACTCAGTTGAGCATAGGGACATATACGACACCCTGGAAATGAAAGAAAGACAGAGAGTAAGAAAGAGAGTCAAGATTAAAGATTTAAAAAATATATATATATATATATAGCAAGGGTGTCCTTAAAAAAGGAGGTGGTCTGGGGATTGGCAGCTAACTGGGGAGGGAATGTTGGGAAAGTGGCCCAGATTGTCAGGGAGCATATCTGAGAGATCTGGACAAGGATGTGAGCCTGCTGGTGATCTGCGGAAAGTTCCAGACTTAGACTGAGATTAGACAGAGACTGCTCTGTGTATGGACTAACTAATTATAAATCATGTAAACCTTTTTCTGTGAAACAAAACGTAAACAGACCTACATGGAGTCCATAGTGTCGATGTGGTAGCTCCTAAAGTGCTGTAAAGAAAATTCATGTTTTCAATTTGATGGAAAAATAAATAACTCAAAACGCTCAGTTATCAGCATTAGCATGAATAAAAAATTGAATTGTCAACATGTTTTGTTTTTCATTTTCAGTGAGAAGCTCTTAAGAAGAAAACCTTATCTTAAAGATGCTTTGCTTTCTGGACAAATACTGACAGGTGAGAAATTCAGTGTGAAGCAGCACAGCCGATGAGCCGTTTGCACCAAAGATAGAGACTAAATAAGGAAAAGAAAAAGAAATCCTGCGGACTACCACTTCCTCAGACCTAACTCCTCCCCGACATTATTTCAAATGTCAATATCCAGTTCCATGCGTAATGTTGAATGGTCTGCTGCAATATTTACAAACCTGACTGATGTCAGCACCAAATATGACAAAAAACATCATTTTTATGCTGTTATGACCTAAATATGGTCCAAGCAAATACTTGTTAAAGTAGTTTTTGCCCTGCCATTTCCTTTTTGTCCTCATCCAGGTTGGTGTTAACCTTGGTCACTACCTTTAAATCCCTGTCAGTAAAATGCTTGCTGGGCACATTCAAGCAGAAAATGGCACTAGGTAAAACAATGACTATTGGACTGTGTTGCTGCAGTGGGAGTGATTGGGGGGGGAGGTTGATGCTGGCACAGGCCGGGGTCACGTTGCCCCTGGTCCTCTCGCAAAAGGTGGTCGGCCTAATGATGAGGAAGATTGCTTCTGTTTAAATGGCTGCCAAGTTGAAGTTGGATAAGGGTTGTGTGTGTGTGTGTGTGTGTGTGTGTGTGTGTGTGTGTGTGTGTGTGTGTGTGTGTGTGTGTGCACGCAACTGTGCATGTATGTGTGTGCATCAGGGGCTTGTTAGATGCCTTGGTATCTGGCCCCAAATCAGAGACGTAGATTGGCAGACAATCCGTCCAATCCATGCACTCCAACACATTCACACAATGGGCATGCAATTAAACACACGCTATAAGTAGATGTTATTATTACAACTTACAAATATATTTGGAATGTAGTGAAAACTGGACATGTGGATGAGTTTAGATGTTTGTTCTTGTTTACTACTTAAATTGGATGTATTCATGTGTAAGATGTTTACATTCAGTACGTTGTGAAATCTTGGACTGCCCTATTAGACCCATTTGGCTATTATTTGCATATCACTAAAAGTGTGGGAAATCCGGGAGGGCAGACAAAGCATTCAGCAAACCTGAGGTGTTTCAAATTCAAGCGTTTCTCAACATCACCTGAACGGTGCTTTTTGGTAGTAGACCAGTCTCTCAATTTGTATTCAACAGCTACAACAACTGTGGTTTGATTGTTGTAGCTGCTCAGAGTATACAGCTACGCTCTCCATCCGACTGTATCAGAGACGGTTTTGAACCGAGACACCCAGACACAAACTAGTTTCCTGTCCCTGTGTCATGTGGACTTCGCCACGGCCACGCCTCTTTGGAAAACTAGCGGCAGGTTAGCGTTTATCGATTCCAATTGGAGAAGTGAACGTAAACACAGATTATGAGCAATTCTTTCGCCCCATAGTCACAAAAATATATATTGGACCCATTCTTCACAAGGCTCATATCTCCAGAACATTCTGACACTAAAAGAGAATTTTTCAGACAGAGACATCAGGAGAAAATTTACTTCGTTTGGGACCTGTTTCTGTCTCAGTCTCAGATGATGTTCATGACACATTCAAATGAGGCCACGCCCCTTTAGGAGACAGGAAGTGTTCGTTTCATATCATCTTTAGTATAGAGGATATTCGGCTGTAACGCCAGCATGCTAACATGTTCACAATGACAATGTTGCGGGTGTCATGTTTAACATGTTCTCCATCTTTAGCATAAGCATTTTAAATTAAGGGGGTAAGGCTCACCTCTCTATGCGTAGCTCCCATGGCGCCATTTTAATGCTACCAAGCCATCACTTGACATTAGTATGCAGAAACCTCAGAGTCTTCTAATCATCTGGATAAACAAAACTCAGTTGCAAGAGTAAATATCACTTTATTCTTTTCATTTTTTACATATTGTATAACATTATAGTTATATTGTCATCCTGACTGTATTTTTTTGTTCTGGGCCATATTTCTCATTGTTTGGACAATTAGCTTTTTCTGTCCCTTGAAATGAAATTGGAAGAGGTTCTTAATTCTGATACTGTGCACAATTATTCAACAATCAATGAGCAATCAATCCATTTGCTCAGTGACTGCATGTTTTTGTACACATGTAAAATAGATGCAGGGCCAGATGTCAAGAAAAAAGAATTAGTCCGCAATTAGTCATTTTTGCATTCCCTTTATTACAGATAATTAAGGCATTCAGTTATCTGAACATTTGAAATAATGTGATGAAAAACATAAAATGTTTAGCATTTGTTCCATTAGCTTTTGATTCATAACAGAAAATGAAACAGAAAAATGTGAAGTCGTTACATTTAGCATTATTAGCAGCCATAGAGCTTATTGATCCTTGTGATGTCCCAGGAGGACAAGCCCTGCATCACGCCGATCTGGACGTTAGGGTTGGGGATGGGGACCATCGTGTCCCTCCCGTTGATGGAGAAGGCTGTTCTTCCATAATGCATGACTGAGGTGTAGTCATAGGGAGTGTTCTGGTTGTTGGTGTCCTGCTTGTTGAAGTTGAAGGCCATAGCAGGGTCGATGTTTTCCCAGTTGATCCTGATGTAGCTGTCACGGTCGCTCCTGACCTGTTCGTGCTGGAAGCCCAGAGCGTGGCTGAACTCGTGCTGGACGATGCTATAGTGCATGCAGCCCTGCCTGCTGAGAGAAAGCACCTGACCGCCCCCCAGTCTGCCCAGTGTGGAGAAACATCCTCCTTGGTCCTGCACGGAGATGTAGTCATACTCGTTGCTACGGGGGACGAAGCGGATACAGGTTGGGCCGCGAAAGCCCTGCAAGGCGCTGCTGATCAACTGCTGCTCTGAGCTGGTGTACTCACTGCTCAAGGCGTAGGGGACCATCACCAGGCCGTTGGAGCTTTTCTTCCAGAAGCAGTTCTGGGTATAGCACTTGATGGCGTTTCTGGTTTTGGGAACCAGCAGGTCTCCTTCCAGCAAGATCTCATTGCTGCCGTTGTTGGCGGTCAGAATCCTGGTGGTCATGTCGATGGTGTCTGGGGCTTTTTCTTCTTTGCCTCCTTCCTCCTGGAGAGGAAGTGCCTGAGAGAGGCCGAGCAGGAGCACCAGCAGCAGGCTGGCAGAGGGACTCATCTTCAGGGTCGGTCTGGATGCTGTGGAGCTTCTTTGGAGAGCTGCTGTGGAGAGAGACTCCTTGAAGCTTGATGTTTGACTCAGTTCAGTCCAGGGACTTTATACTCTCCTCTACAGGTGTGTCTGCAGGAGGCTTATGGGTTGGGGTCTACACTGCTAGGCCTTAACAAACCTCTGAAGGGAGGACTCCACAGACAAGCCAACTTTGTAAACATGGTTTGTTATCTCTGGTCATTGGATGGATGAACACAGCTTTACGGAGCTTTACTAGGTTGCATTTGTTAAGTTAACCTCCTCATATGTGGTGTCACATTAGAGTCTATTTGTCAAACCAACCTTTATTTAAACAGTCATGTTCCTTTGAAACCTTCTTGCTATTTGTACCACACGATTTGTGTTCGTATAATTAAAAGGTTGGGATGTAAACAAATAATTTGGATATACAAATAATGTGATCAGATATGATCAGCATCTGAATATATTTGCTGTAATATCTTCTTTTTGCCACCAACTTCACACCACTTCCTCTCAGGGTCATAACTTATCCAAATCAAAAACACATACCTACACTGCTTTTATCAGTGGTGGCAGGATATCTGATGTCAAGTGTGCATTAACATGCACACATCCATTTAGAATGATTAGTTTTGGAGGTATTTGGTTACGAACCAATGTATTTCGTTAACCAACATCTTGGCCTGATGGTATTGCCAGAGAAAAAGTCTGGGACTGCTGCCTATTTGTAGTTGTTTTTGTCCCATCATGGTAAAATAAAAATAACGTTTTAAGGAATTTTTCTTTTTAATGAAATCTCATGAGACCAGAAAGCTTTGTTGACAACATAGATTTTCTGCAGCTCTGCCAGTACTTTTGTCATCAGTTTCCCACTGAGATAAACATTTCTGAGATCAATCCTACAGCAACTTTAAAGTTAAGGGTGACAAGTCAGCCTATTTCCCCTGTGTGGACCATAGTATCCTCAGTAACCTAAGAGTACTTACTTTAGATCTGCAATCTGCAACTTCGGAGACAGCGGACACAAGTTGTGAACACATAGCCTCACCGTTTAAGTTGATGGACTGTGTTAACAAACATTGATTATTTACTCATTATCTTTTGTTATTTTGAGTGGTGGTCACTACGTGTCCCTTGTGGCTGGCCACTTGGTGAACATAAGTCCAATATTCACTCTCCAATATTTTTTACCAACGCATCTGGGAAATATCTAGCTCTTTAGCTGCTACTATGTTCACCAGCTAATCACTCAATGTGTCTGTCTGCTGTTTGGTGCTGAGCAGGTATTTATACGGTGTTTTTTTGGATTTATTTGGCTGAAAAGTACACTATGAGAGCGGTGAGAGTGAGCCAGACCAACTGGACAACTAACAAGCTCTGTAAAGTCAAGGAGAGCTCGAAATACTGTATATATTTCTGAGCAACCCCTTTTACACTGTTTAACATTGTCAATTCATAAATTCTTATTGTAAAAAATACTTGACATAGCTGTAAAGTTGGCTTGTTGGTCTTTGCCAAAGTGATTGCACTGTCCGCACAATAAAAATAACGCCAGCATGCTAACATGTTCACAATGACAATGTTGAGGGTTTCTTGTTTAACATGTTCACCATCTTTAGCATTAGCACTTTAAATCAAGGGGGTAAGCCTCTCCTCTCTAAGCGTAGCTCCCATGGCGCCATTTTAATGCTACCAAGCTCTCACTTGCCGTTAGCATTCCATTGACTGCCATTCATATTGACGTCACTTTGACAGTGAATAACTGTTGGTGTTTTGCAGAAACCTCATGAACAAAACTCTGTTGCAAAAATATATCACTTTATTTTTTACATTTTTTACATATTATATAACATTATAGTTATATTGTCATCCTGACTGTATTTTTTGGTCTGGGCCATATTTCTCATTGTTTGGACAATTAGCTTTTCCCGTCCCTTGAAATTAAATTGGAAGAAGTTCTTAATTCGGATACTGTGCACAAATATTAAACAATCAATGAGCAATCAATCCATTTGTTCAGTGACTGCATGTGTGTTCTAATGTGAGAATATGTAAAGTGTTTGCAATGACAGAAGTAGAGAAAAATAACTAGTTAGCAATCAGTAATTTTGCATTACCTTTATTACAGACAATTTAGGCATGTGGGGAGTCATACATTTGTTGTTGTCTGAACATTTAAAATAAATGGTAAAATAGTCTGAAATATTCAGTATTGATTCCATAGCTTACATTATCTTTTGATTAATTACATTACTAGCAGCCATAGAGCGTGTTGATCATTATGATGTCCCAGGAGGACAAACCCTGCCTCTGGCCGATCTGAGTGTTAGGGTTGGGGCTGGGGGGTGATGGAGTCCTTCCCATTGATGAAGAAGACTGTTCTTCCATAGTGCATGATGGAGGAGTAGCTGTAGGGTATGCTCTGGATGTTGGTGGACTGCTTGTAGGAGTCGTAGGCCATCTGAGGATCGAGGCTCTTCCATTTGATCCTGAAGTACATACAGTAGTTACTGCGGGCGCTCCTGGTCTGTTCGTGCTGGAAGCCCAGAGCGTGGTTGACCTCGTGCTGGACTATGAGAGATCACCTGACTGCCTCCCACTCTGCCCAGTGAGGAGAAACATCCTGCTTTGTTCTCTACCCCGACGTAGTCCTTCTTAGCGGTTACAGGTCTTGCTGTGGAAGGCCTGCATGGCGTTGTTGATACCTTAACTCACCACTCAGGATGAAGAGGATCCTCACCAAGTCATTGGAGGCTTTCCTCCACAGGCGGTTCTGGGAACCAACACTTAATGGGTTTTCTGGTTCTGGAAGCCAGAAGGTCTCTTCAAGCAGGATCTCATCGCTGCCCTCGTTGGAGGTCAGAATCCTGGTGGTCATGTCGATGACCACCAGGCAGAGGGACTCATCTTCAGGGTCGGTCTGGAGGCTGTAGAGCTTCTCTGGAAAGCTGCTGTGGAGAGACTCCTTGAAGCTTGATGTTTGACTTGAGATGGAAGAACACAGCTTAACAGTGTTAACCAGGTTGAAATGTATCTAATAATGTGTGCTTTAAAATAATGTGTTTTTACACATAATATTGTTCCTAAGAATTCTTGATTTTATTATGGTTTGAGCATTATATTTACGTATTTTATAAAGATTATTGTGGCACAATATGTTGTTGTCATCTTAGACATATTTTTATCTGGACTATTTTTCTCACTGTTCTGTGGCCAGTCAGCTTTTGTGTTATTACCTTGAAATGGAAGACGTTCTTTCTAGCCATATTTTGCACAAATATTCAACAATCATTGAACAATCAACCCTATTACTCAGTGACTGCATGTCTTTGCTAATATGTACACATGTAAAATAGATGTAGGGCCAGAAGTCAAGAAAAAAGAATTAGTCCGCAATTAGTCATTTTTGCATTCCCTTTATTACAGATAATTAAGGCATTCTGTTATCTGAACATTTGAAATAATGTGATGAAAAACATAAAATGTTTAGCATTGATTCCATTAGCTTTTGATTCATAACAGAAAATGAATCAGAAAAATGTGAAGTCGTTGCATTTAGCATTATTAGCAGCCATAGAGCTTATTGATCCTTGTGATGTCCCAGGAGGACAAGCCCTGCATCACGCCGATCTGGACGTTAGGGTTGGGGATGGGGACCATCGTGTCCCTCCCGTTGATGGAGAAGGCTGTTCTTCCATAATGCATGACGGAGGTGTAGTCATAGGGTGTGTTCAGGTTGTTGGTGTCCTGCTTGTTGAAGTTGTAGGCCTGAGCAGGGTCGATGTTTTCCCAGTTGATCCTGATGTAGCTGTCACGGTCGCTCCTGACCTGTTCGTGCTGGAAGCCCAGAGCGTGGCTGAACTCGTGCTGGACGATGCTATAGTGCATGCAGCCCTGCCTGCCTAGAGAGAGCACCTGAGCACCCCCCACTCTGCCCAGTGAGGAGAAACATCCTCCTTGGTTCTGCACGGTGATGTAGTCATACTCGTTGCTACGGGGGACGAAGCGGATACAGGTTGGGCCGCGGAAGCCCTGCAAGGCGCTGCTGATCAACTGCTGCTCTGAGCTGGTGTACTCACTGCTCACGGCGTAGGGGACCATCACCTGGCCGTTGGAGCTTTTCTTCCAGAAGCAGTTCTGGGTATAGCACTTGATGGCGTTTCTGGTTCTGGGAGCCAGCAGGTCTCCTTCCAGCAGGATCTCATTGCTGCCGTTGTTGGCGGTCAGAATCCTGGTGGTCATGTCGATGGTGTCTGGGGCTTTTTCTTCTTTGCCTCCTTCCTCCTGGAGAGGAAGTGCCTGAGAGAGGCCGAGCAGGAGCAGCAGCAGCAGGCTGGCAGAGGGACTCATCTTCAGGGTCGGTCTGGATGCTGTGGAGCTTCTTTGGAGAGCTGCTGTGGAGAGACTCCTTGAAGCTTGATGTTTGACTCAGTGCAGTCCAGGGTCTTTATACTCTCCTCTACAGGTGTGTCTGCAGGAGGCTTATGGGTTGGGGTCTACACTGCTAGACCTGAACAAACCTCTGAAGGGAGGACTCCACAGACAAGCCTACTTGGTAAACATGGTTTGTTATCTCTGGTCATTGGATGGATGAACACAGCTTTACGGAGTTTTACTAGGTTGCATTTGTTAAGTTAACCTCCTCATATGTGGTGTCACATTAGAGTCTATTTGTCAAACCAACCTTTATTTAAACAGTCATGTTCCTTTGAAACCTTCTTGCTATTTGTACCACACGATTTGTGTTCGTATAATTAAAAGGTAGGGATGTAGACAAATAATTTGGATATACAAATAATGGATCAGATATGATCAGCATCTGAATATATTTGCTGTAATATCTGCTTTTTGCCACCAACTTCACACCACTTCCTCTCAGGGTCATAACTTATCCAAATCAAAAACACATACCTACACTGCTTTTATCAGTGGTGGCAGGATATCTGATGTCAAGTGTGCATTAAAATGCACACATCCATTTAGAATGATTAGTTTTGGAAGTATTTGGTTACGAACCAATGTATTTCGTTAACCAACATCTTGGCCTGATGGTTTTGCCAGAAAAAAAGTCTAAAGATCATCACCGTATTTAGGATCATCCTGTAGAAGCTATTAATGTATGTTCAAAATGTCATGGCAAATATGGGACTGCTGCCTATTTGTAGTTGTTTTTGTCCCATCATGGTAAAATAAAAATAAAGTTTTAAGGAAATTTTCTTTTTTATGAAATCTCATGAGACCAGAAAGCTTTGTTGACAACATAGATTTTCTGCAGCTCTGGCAGTACTTTTGTCATCAGTTTCCCATTGAGATAAACATTTCTGAGATCAATCCTACAGCAACTTTAAAGTTAAGGGTGACAAGTCAGCCTATTTCCCCTGTGTGGACCGTAGTATCCTCAGTAACCTAAGAGTACTTACTTTAGATCTGCATTCTGCAACTTCGGCGACAGCGGACACAAGTTGTGAACACATATCCTCACTGTTGAAGTTAATGGACTGTGTTAGAAAACATTGATTATTTACTCATTATCTTTAGTCATTTTGAGTGGTGGTCACTACGTGTCCCTTGTGGCTGGCCACTTGGTGAACATAAGTCCAATATTCACTCTCCAATATTTTTTACCAACTCCTCTGGGAAATATCTAGCTCTTTAGCAGCTACTATGTTCACCAGCTAATCACTCAATGTGTCTGTCTGCTGTTTGGTGCTGAGCAGGTATTTATACTGTGTTTTTTTTTATTTATTTGGCTGAAAACCACACTATGAGAGCGGTGAGAGTGAACCAGACCAACTGGACAGCTAACAAGCTCTGTAAAGTCAAAGAGTTCAAAATACTGTATATATCTCTGAGCAACCCCTTTTACACTGTTTAACATTGTCAATTCATAAATTCTTATTGTAAAAAAATACTTGACATAACTGTAAAGTTGGCTTGTTGGTCTTTGCCAAAGTGATTGCACTGTCCGCACAATAAAAATCACTTAATGCACAAACATAAATGCTGTTCATATTTTAAATTGATGCACTGGGATCACTGGCTAATTGTGGTTTCACATATATGCTCAAATGGAAAACAACCACTTGCAGCCCGAATAGAAATATAGAGACAGATGTGTCTACTGTGCTGCTTTACAACGATGTTGAAAGGAGAGGACCACTGAAATCAAAGTAGACCAGCCTTGCATCCCAGGCATGGATCTGTGGGGATAATAGACCCACTGAATGCAGAGCATCTAGCAATAAGGTGCTGCACCGCATGAATAGAAATGGAGTGTGCTACATAGCCCAATCATTTAGAGGCCTCTGTGTGTGCGCGGCTGTCATTTCAGTGGGAATTGAACATCTGATAATGTGACATTCTGTGTTGAAACACAGAAGTACTTTGTGCCCATCCTAGACGTTGTTGAGCAGTGAAATAACACAATGTAAAAACCCGCTGATGTGTGGATTTGCCTTGACCCCACCTCCAGTGTGTCTGAGAGGGGGGTTGCTGTATTAGACAACCAGACAGATAAAGGATGCGGCTTTCCGTGCTGTCACGTTTCCTTCCTTGTCTCCCCCATTGGCATGAATAATAAAGGCTGTTGTTTATCTTTCAATTCAATATTTACTCCTTGTCAGATGCATTTGAGGGCTTTACATCATCACTGTTCTCCAAGCACAATATTTCCCCATATGGTATTCGTCCTCACTGTTAATGTTTGATGAAAATAACACAAAAGGGTTCTGAGGGGATGCAGGGGAGGGTTCTACCTGTGCCACAGTTGTTTTTTTCTTCACTGTCTATTGATGTTCATAGCATCTTCCACCAACGTCACACTGCATCCCCAGGGATTCCTCCCCTTTCTGGGACTCCCTTTTCTCACCCTGAAGGTAACTTTGGGCTAGATTGAATTAGGCAAGGGGAAGTAGGTCATTGACTTTGATCAGTGCATTGCATTGTTAATGTGAAGGTTAGACCTGACGCTGGTACTTTCCCACCACCAGCCTCAGCTGGCCACAACTTTTCTCTCTTCCTTCCACAGACACACAGAAACACACAGGATGAAGCTCTACATTCACTCATAATTCCCAATGTGTGTGTGTGTTTGTGTGTGTGTGTGTGTGTGTGTGTGTGTGTGTTTATTTGTGCTTAAGAACATAACCGCCACGCAACAATCTGAAAATATCATTTTATTCTGATTCACTGCTTTGTTCGACGCTCCCTCTCTTCATTCACTCTTCACTTAAGCACACCTAAAGTGTAGATAATTATCATAGACAGCATGTTTTTCAATTGTCCCAATATATTCTGAAGTGTTTGTTATAAAGCAATATTGTTTTACAACATAGAACCACAAAATGACCTTACCCCTCTGGGGTCTGAAGGTAATTTCAGACACACAAATAATGTTGGCATGTTCTGATGTTGTTGTGAATTTCCACAAATGTACGCAGCATTTTCAAAATACCTTGAATTGATTGTATTTTTCACAATACAGCTACACAGCTAAACAGCTACAATAATACATAATAACCTTTTTTTTTAAATAACAATGAACAAGTAGAAAAAGAAGAAAAGACCCTTTAATTTTAAATATCAACAAATGTATCTTAATTAAGTGCAAATATAAACTAGATATGCATGTATGTAATCAATGTGCCACAAGTAATTTTTTGGCTTCAATGCCTGTATGTAGATCTGCCTCAAACAGGCCATTAGTGTAAGAAGGGAACTGGTGAGGAAGACCACCGATGGGCCTGGGACATCTACTGTATGAAGGAGCTACAGAGCTACACACATTCAACTGATAAATGGCTGTTTATACCAAGACAAGCTATTAGTTTTTGAGATACTGTATGTTTTCATCGACTAAAACTGTTGGATACACTGATGCAAGATAACAGTGTAGCCACCAAAACCATTACTATTCATCCTGATGAGGACCTTGAGTGTGTTGTACTCACTGCATTTCTAAAAGCTCTCTCTCTCGCTCTCTCTCTCGCTCTCTTTCTCTCTCTCTCTCTCTCTCTCTCTCTCTCTCTCTCTCTCTCTCTCTCTATCTATTCACTCTGCAGTGCAGTCTACATTGAGATTTCAGACACCATTGAATCACCATTTTACACCTTTTACCTTGTCTTGTTCCATTCTGGAAATCTGTTGAGGGCAATATATAGCTCATATGTTTTATACTTTGAAAATCTAATAAAATGTCAGAGGGCAAATATAGTGCACAGTGTAGTGTAAAAGGAAAATGAGCCTTGAGTTTTTTTCAGTGCTAAATGTTGGGCAACACCATTGTTTTCTGTAGCTGCCATGTGACATCTCAGCAGAAGAATAACACCTGATAGCTGAATCAGACCACAGCTAAATGGTTATCGTTATTACTGACCATCGGTCCCTTACACCCATAAGACCATGTCTCCTCCCTTCATCGTCAGCGAAGTTGGGAAGAAGGTTGGGGAGGGGGGGCAGCCACTCCACGGACATGTTGCACACAATTAGCCAGATGCAGAGGGACCGTATGGCTGTCATGTCTCCTGTTGTTCCGGGGTGAAGACGAGGCTGTTTCTGAAGGCAGAGTGCCTGGTAAACAGAAGTACTTCCCCACACCCCCTCCAATCACAAACACACACACACACACACACACACACACACACTCACCCCTCGAGCAGCCCGGCTCTGTTTAGTACGTTCAAAAGCCAAGACTGCAGCCCTTACAGCTAAGCAGTCATTGGCCGGGCCCTTGACTGTCCTGGTGTCGAGCCCGTGTCACATTTACAGTGTGCTGGCACTGGGCTTACACTTGGCCCATAGCGGCTCAATCCTTCCATGCTTCTCCCCTTCTTATGGAAAAACTGAAGACGCTAATATATATATATATATATATATATATATATATATATATATATATATATATATATATATATATATATTATATATATATATAAAGTATTTTTTTACAGCTAAACTATTGCCTCCATCACATTTTTACTACTTTGCACTATTTGTTTTGAGTGTCTGGATTGTACATTTATGGACTATGTTATTAAAATTCACACAATACAATGGAAAAAAATGTAGTTGCAACAGCATGTAGACTTTTTTTCACCATAAATCTCATAAAGTACAGTGTGACAGTAGCCCACACCTGTCAGTGATGATTGACAATTGTCCAAATTTCAGGTGAGGAGTGTTTATAATATTGGCACTACTACGTGTATTTTGGACATAACATGCAATAAACCAATCAGATTGTCATCTCCCATTCCCTTTAAAAGCCAGACGCGTTTGGACCTTGGCACATTGCTATTATTATAGCGGATTTGCACCATAATATTTTTATTTTTAATCTTATGCATATGTGTGTGCTGCTAGATCAGGTTATTTAAAGGTGTATTTAC
The DNA here is from genome assembly GCA_026937815.1 of Etheostoma perlongum. Taxonomy (NCBI): domain Eukaryota; kingdom Metazoa; phylum Chordata; class Actinopteri; order Perciformes; family Percidae; genus Etheostoma; species Etheostoma perlongum. The sequence goes on from CM049371.1 coordinate 34,981,787, forward strand.
AAAAGTTGTGTTATAGTATATGTTAGATTAGTGTTATCTGTGTAGATCTTGTCATAGATCAGGAGGACCTGTAAGCAAAGAGGGAGCAAAAAATGGAAATCAAAGGCCATATCTCCAAAAAATAAATCTGCCAAAAATCATAGTTTTAGGAAACCATTCTTGTCCGGGACCATAACCTCAATCATACAACTGAATCAACACTCGAATGGGTTCTGACAAGAAATATGAAAAGTCCTTGTGTCACCCAGCCAGAACTGAGAGTTAAATCCCTTTGAAAATCTCCGGAATAACTTAAAGACAGATCGTCACATATGCTCCTTATCCAACTTGAATAAGCTTGAGCACATCTGCATCTTTAGATGGGAGAAAATCACAGAATACTTCTGTGCAGAGCTGGTGCAAATACTGCTACCCACGGGGAGAAGAAGCTGGAAATCACTGCCAACTTTGCTTCAAAAAAAATATTGGCTTCAGGTTGGAACACCATTATTTTAAATGAAGTAATTCTGCATTTTTTGTAAGTATTTGAAAGTTTGTTGTAGAAAAATAAAATAAACATTATCTGGCAAGATTACAGGTTTTTATAGCAGTGGTAAAGGATATAAAAAGTTACATGTGGGCACTAAAGTCTCCACTGGCACAGATTATTCCATACAATTAGAAAATTCATAATGATTTTCATCCTGGCTTAGTTTAAACTGGAACAGACGTGTGAATGCCATTGTTTTCCTCTACATATGCATTTGTATGGACATGGAATTTGTAATGGTTTCCTCTAAATGCTGCCAAAGTGATTCTTATTATCCCATGAATAAATGCAGCAAAACATAAATCCCTAACCCGCTCCCTCTCTCTCTCTCTCTCTCTCTCTCTCTCTCTCTCTCTCTATATATATATATATATATATCTTCTCCATGCCTAGTTGAGATGGCATTGCTATCTCCAGAGTGACTGAGGAGAAGCAGTATGTGGTGTGACAGCCAACCCTGGGTCAAAGTCCCCCATTTCGGCAAATGGCCATGACTTATTTGCAGGGTTGGGGGCTGTGGGGCGAGGATGATATTGACAGGATCATTTGCATGTCTGCCAAGTCGCAGGCAGGAGTGTGGCTGAAGGGGAGCTACAAGGGAATAGATGGGATGTGATGGCTTCTGTAATCTCCCCCCTGGCCCGATCCTTCAGAGGTGCTGTGCAAAATGATCATTAGCTGGCTATGGCTGGACCAAGAGCGAGTTACAACTTGGACAAGCTCCGATGTGATGTCTCTATCAACCCAGGCGGAACTACTTTTTCTGTAGTGTTAACTCGTTAACTGTGTTTGTGCATTATTGTCAGTGTATTCTTGCTTTCAGCTTTTGTTACCAGAGACAAACCCCTAAACCAGGAAATGTCTGCATATAGCTTACATCATTTGCTTTTATTTGGCCCAGAGAGTATCAAAGTGTTTGCCAGCCAAGAAAAAACAAGTTTTTATGTGTGCCATAAAGGTGCTGTTATAAATTGGAAGCTGCGGTTTGGTTTATACAGTTAACTTTAAGACTTTGATCAGATGTATGACTGTGAATACATTTATTTTATATCATGTTTTCGTCTATCGCTACTTAAAGTTCTATCAAATCCATGGTCTGTTATATGTTTTAAGCAACTTTCTGAAAAATATTCTTTTATGTTTATGTCCTACTGCACAGTACTTTCTGTTAACCTCTGACAAATCCTTTATTATGTTGTGCATTGTCATCTTCAATTTCATATTAATGTTTGTACATTTAAAAGCTACATTACAGATGCACGGCTGTGGTTTTGTAAAGCTAATACTCCGGGGATTCTTATTTTTTTAATTTCCCTTTTAAAGGTTTACAGTAAGCCAGTCATACTATGAGCTATCAGACTGAAATTTGCATTGTCTCTTCCTCAACTTGTCTATTATGGGTTTGCCAAATATTATTCAGATACTGACTTATGACTTTACTTGTGTCTGGAGCACAGTACTTCATGTGTAACATCTCCAACAGAAAGGGCATAAAATACCCAAGAGAACTTCAAAATGTCTTCAAAAGTTTTCCAAATATAGTTTGTCACACCACTAGAAATACACCTTAATGTTATGTTACCGTTAACTATATGTTTATAATAGATTACTGTTGTACAAAGCGTAGTATCACCATAATGTCACTGAATCCAAAACGCTTAACATAAAGCTAAGCATATATACATGGTTTAGAAGGCCATTTGGTTATAATTCCAGAGGGTTTTTATGATAAAGACTTAACATAACTGCATTTTTATGATTGGCTCATTTGCTTTAAAGGCATTATGGGTTGTAGCAAGCTGGGATTGGTTTGTTTTTCCTTTGGGGTGTTTTCATTTAAGCAGTACTAACCATTATTGGTCAAATCGTTTATCAATGTCAAACAATTAGTTTTAAAGAGCCTTAGCTATTAAATGTGGGTATCAATGTAAAAACTTCACCATGAAGATAGAGACTTTTACTGTGCATTTGATAAAAAGATTATTAAACGTTTAGGATTACTCAATAGTGTAAGATACAGGATTGTTATAGTTTTTAGTTCTGAAAGATTATAGTGTATATTGTATCCCTATGTTACTGTTGTGGTTTGGGTGGTTCTTGGCCTTCCTTGTGTTTGTTAGGTTTCTCCCTGGTTTTGTGTTGTTGATCCTGTCCTATGTTCCCCGGCGGCGGGGTGGCAGCAGCGGCAGCAGCAGCAGCTTGTTGCAGTGTTCCTGGTATTTTGCCTGTTTCCTTGCACTTTTTCCATGTGAGTTTTTCCCCTGCCTTTGTTCCCAGTTTTCGTGCCTCTTTTCCCCTGGACCTTTTGGACGTTTTTGGATTTTTTTACATTTTTGTTTTCTTTTGGATACCTGGTTCGTTGGACTGTGTTAATAAAGCTTATTTTAGCTCTCATCTGCTCTGCATTTGGGTCCTCCTTCCGCAACCATAACAGTTAACTTGATTTAAACTGCAATAAATCTTGATTTTAATTCTGCTTGAGTCCCACAAAGAAAGTAAGGTTACCAGATTTCTCAGACAAAATCCGGGGACATTTTGAGCTATTTTGACCTAGAGCTGTTCACATTAGGGGCCCTAAAGTGAACTGAGCCCCCCCCACCCAAAGGTCTGATCCTGGACTCACCCCTGCTGCTACTTCATACTCCACTCCACTACACCTCAGAGAGGAATATTTCAAGATAGAAAGTCCTAATATTTCAAGATAAAAAGTCACGATATTTCATAAGATTTTGCTTTATTACTTCAGGCTTGTTTCTGCAACAGTGCATTGAGTATCGGATACAATAAAAACTATTGAGGACATATTTTCCTTTGACATTGATGCAGTATTAAACCAGATCGCTGCAGTCGGCAGAAACAAGCTACAATGAAAGTTAATAGGACAATTGTCCAGCTTGTATTTACGTTCATAAAGTGCTCGTTTTCCTTCTGACAGACTCAGATTAATATTCTAAGTGTCTGATAACATTATGGAAAGGATTTCTAAGGAGGCTGACCTTTCTGTTAAAGATTAAGATCCTTTTTTAAAACATTAAAGTCCGCAAAATTGCGTTCGCTAAACCCACCAGACTCCATATAAATAATCAGTGATTTTAGCATGGTAAAATACTGCTTTCTAAAACATCTCTGAGCTCTGAGCAGCGCTGGCTCTGTCTGTCTGGAGCCTGCGTGTGTAGGGTGTGCAACTATCAGCTACGTTTGGTCAGTGTTTTCTTTCTTTCATTCCATCCACAGTGAAAACCAGGGACAGATCCAGCAGTCCCCGGTTTTGGGGACCTGTCCCCGGAAACCGGGGATGTCTGGTCACCCTAGACTACAGGAACGTGAGCCCTGCACTGTAAATATTGAGGACTCTCTGAGTACTTCCAGGTAGCAGACAATGCTCCTCAAGAGCTCCTTCAGCACATGGAGAGCTAAACCCTGTCCAGTTGAAAGGTCAAGTGCCACAGCGAATGCAGGGTGGAAACCGCTTTCACCATTAACACGTGTGTGTGTTTTCCCTTTACACTCTAAAGGACACACAGCCAAAGGCTAGCCAGCCTTTTAATGGTTAATCAATAGAGCCAAGAATCCCTGGACTACGTGTTTCGATATTTGGGGGTTGAACCAAAATAATAAGCCAGCATCTATCTACAGAGGATGACAGATGAAGGAAAGGTCGATACTTTTGTACTTGGGTTTCCAGATTGATGGCTGCTGACCAGCAGTTAGTGGTGGGCAGAATGAAGCAAGTGAGAAAAGGACATAAAGACCAGGACAAAAAGAGATTTTAAGATCAGCTCAACAGCTCAGAGTCTCAACATCTGGAGATATGTGGTAGATCATATCACCCTACAAAAAACAAAGCAGTTTCTTTACAATCCTTCCTTCTGCTCTGGTTTTTGCTCCATCCTCTTTTTTTTCAACATTACTGCAGGTTTATCCTCCTTATCTCTCACCTTTCTATATTTATCTGTATAGGGCTTCAGTTCCTTTAATGGAGGTCACCTGCTTATCCGCAGTGGAGCATCTTTTAAAGGGAAAGTCGCAGCTGGCTGTGTCTCTTGGCTTATAGGCTTAAAAATGGACTCTTACTTTTTGTGCAAGGAAATATAAAGTATAATACCACTACTTTTGTGCACATTTTCACATTTAAAAAAAACAATTGGGATATATTTGAGTAAACAGGATCAGCTTCAAGATGTTTCCCATGGCAACATCGAGAGCTAGCATTGCTCTGGGAAGCCTGCCAACTTCTTTGATACGCTAACTTGAGCAGGTCATAACCTTTCATCGCCTAAAAACATAAACACAAGATGTCTACGAGAAAAAGCCCACCGAGCGATGGTTATGTTCACGATAACATGTTTGTCTCCTCAATATTTAACATTTGTGACAACCTGTCGTGCTGGTAGGTTTATATTCTACTCAGAAAGAGGACGCTAGTAGCCTAGCTAGATAATGTTAGTAATCATAATGTTAGCATTGATTCCTCGTCATAGGAACGGATAGGAGGGGGTTACTAGACACAGCAACAGGAAGTCTTGTAACCCCAGCACTCTGTCACTCCATGATTCAAATCACAAAACAGTAACCCCCCACACCCCTCGCACCCCACCCCAACCCTTTGTGCAAATGCCCCAACCAAATTGCCAGTGTCAACAGTGTCAGTCAGTACCAAACATTCACAGTATTAACATTAACTAAGGGGTTCTTTTGCTGCGGAAACCAAAAAATAAAACTCACATATCTGTTTTTTTGTAGTCACAATTTTGACCAATTAAATACACAAGGTAAAATAACCAATTAGGATATGTATCTTTCTTCACAAAAATGAATTTTAATTTCAGTTCACCAATGTTATTCTACTCTGTGCAACACATTTCAACATCTCAAACTGTTCCTTCTAACTGGCACAGTGGGTGTCTGTTCCTATCATGCATAGGCTGATCATACACAGTTGTAGTTTGTTGCTTCTAATTTAACATCACTTTCCCTGACAGTCTGTTTTTATAGCAGTAAGAATCAAAAAGTGCCATATTCAAAGTAGAGTACATACCTTGTTATTTATGTGGAGCTTTGTTCCAGAGTTAGAGAACAACAGAAGCTTCATTATAAGAGGCAGATATTGTACGCATCTTCTTATGACCAGCTACCGTTTAGCTATCTGTGTGAGGCTTCTGGCTCTTCCAGACTCTCCTATTTGATCTTCCTCAAGAGAGTGCCTTATCTCCCCTGCTTGATATATATCAGGACACTTGCCAACCCATTGTATTTCATTCAAAAACAATATGGATCACATGTTCTCCATGGAGAGCTGCTGAAGACCATGTTCAAAGGCCAGGATTGTCGTTAAGAAGGACTAAATAATGGACTCATTTGACTAAAGGCTTTTAATACCCATTTATCCAAGAAAATGAGAAATAGGCTGAGGATTAGACTCGTGCTTAAAGCATTGCATGTTGGGGCTTTTTTAATATGCTTTCCACTTTTTTTTTACAGCCATATGAGGGTAGCAAGGGATTTGAGGCGTGTTGTCCTCATTTTAACAAACGATGCAGCTGCATGAACAAAGGATGAAGCTGAAATTATCAATGCAAAGTAATGTGAGACAATGGGGCTTGCGTATCACTCAAACACAATTGAAGCACATGTGCACCCACATAAATACTATGTCCGTGTCTGTGCATGCACACACAAGCACATGCGTGCACTCAATGAGATCCACACTGTTCCAGTATACTCACAAACACACTCGCACACACACTTACCAAAGCTATTGTTTCTCATTCAGCACAAGTTGTCCAATCAGTAAGACCACGCACATTTCTGTGCAGCACATGATTAGGATTGAAAGATGCTACTATCAGCTTTTGTATGCCTTAACTGGTCCTTCTTTCACTTCAAAGTCCAAATAAAGAGTGTTGAATGTGTCCAGGAACCGGGTTCTCTCCCTTTGGAGCAAAGAAACCAAGGGGGTACACTGCCATCTTGTGAGAGAAAGAAAGGCCAACTAACCAGCAGCAGTAACAGGCAAATAATGGAAGGCTTGCCTGCCTAATGACCACTCCAAATAGCTAGTGGGGAGCAGTTGAACATTTTTTTCTTTTAGTCTTTATGGCATTGTCTCTGCCACTGCTTAGTAGCTCAAATGCAGCCGAACACTGTGAAACCACCTAAGCAGGCAATCACACAGACACACACACACGCTGAAAATACACACACAAGCAACGATCCATGCATTTATGCACACAGACATGCTCACAGGTGAGTCAGAAATGTATTATCTGTGCGCTTTGCAGCCGAATAGAGAGCTTAAGCCTGGATGAAAGGACCACTCTGAACTCTTTTGATGTGCATTAGCATGCTAATAGCCCGCTCCCTTTGTTACCCCTCTCATCTGCGAGAATGTCAAGGCTAATCTGTGTGATTCTTAATGACGGCAGTGGGGTGATAAACACTGCGCGCCATGTTCTCCCTTAAGTCGAGAGACGGCAGTGGAGGCAGCAGTTCTTTTGAAGGATGTGTGCTTATCAGATTTCCGAATGGCCCCGACACTGAAAAGAGAGAAGAGCATTTTTCATGCCCTTTTGTGGATTTCTTTTTCTCCCTTTTTTTGTCTTTATATTTGTATTTATTCTCTGTACTGTCCACTCTGAACCTCTTCAGGGTTTAATGGCAGACGCTTTATCATTCTCTCTATTTCCTCCCTACTTCTCTATCCCCATATTGTCTCTATCCTCTCTCTTCTTCTGTCTGACTTTTTTGGTGGGAAGACCAATGTTTTCCAATCAGATGGACATTCTGAAGAGGAGTGAGGAAATGCATGTTTTTTGAGACCAAAGTTGTCTTGGTTTATTTATTTTGTAGCATGAAATAAAAGAGAATTCACAGAGTTAGTAGTGTCTGTTGAAAGGACAAAGCCGTATCACACAAGGTGGTTCAGAGACTGACAAAGTGCCTTGAGCCATCCCATTTCATACAGTTGGCTTCAGCTTTCATCCAGGTTACAGCTATTCTTAAATATGGCAAAAAAATGAGATGGCCAACAACACCTAGTGCGCTGTCTAGAAAACTGACCACAGTTTCTGGGTATTCATCTTTTGGGTAAACGTCAGTATGTTCAAATTGTAACTGATTTCGTAAACGTGTGCATCTGGAGTACGTCTGCAACTAGTGATCATTTTAAATATTATATTAATCTGTTAATTATTTCCTCAAGAAATGGATTGTTTGGTCTATAAAATGTCAGAAATGGTGAAAAATTTACCATGAGTGTTTTTCCAAAGCCCAAGATGACATCCACAAATGTCTTGTTTTGTCCACAACTCAAATATATCCCGTTTACTGTCACAGAAGACATTTCATTCACCCTAAGCAGGTATTTTCAACACATTCACAGTCCCATATACTGCAACCATTATGTCAGTGACATTACTCTTAGTTTTATTTCTGTTTGAACACAAAAACCATCAAAAATAGTTACAACCGTTACAAGAGTCAGTTCATACATTTTTTCAGCATTTCTTCAGAGCTCCGACTGGACTTTTGATTGTGGACGTTTCATATGCATCTCCTGCTTTCCTACACAGCATAATAAAGCATTGATGGCATTTATTAGTTGTTTTTTTAAACATATAATCAACTTGGGAAGAGTAGTTGTGATACAGTATATACAGTATATATATATTTAGTAACCACTTCCCTTGGTTGTGAACATATCTGTAATTTTGCGATGTCCTCCAGGGCTTTTCTCTAATGCGCTCCATATCAGCTCCCCCTCTTTTTTCTCTCTCGTCCTCTCTTTCGCCTGTTCTTTTCCAGCTGTCCATTTTTTTCTCCAAACTGCTCAGCCATGGCAGGCAGAGATCAAACTATCAGGTTGAAAGCATGCTGACTGACTGAAAACAACATTCTGTTCGCTCTAACTTTCTTTGTTTCTCATTTTAAATATTAATATAACCGATGAGACAATACAGATTTATGTTTGGGTGAGGGAATCTCTGCACATCAGGAAACTCTGAGCTCAATCCGGTGCCTCGACAGTCTGGACAACTGAGACATGATCTGGAGTGATGACTTTTAATACAATTTTGAATAGGCAATGCAGCTTATTATACAGCTATTGTACATATAACCATGTTCCCCAGAACTCATTACTCCAGATTCTGTATTTATGGTTATTTTGCCCCGATGACTTTTCGATCATAAAACTAGAGAGCTGATCAATGTCTCACTGCAGGAATTACTGCACTGAGAAATGAAAGGATACCTTGAGGTAAACTGGTAGCATATTTTTTTTATTTCCTTGTTCTATTGTTTACAACAGGAACAAAAAATATGGAAATGGGAATAACCAAATTGTTTGTTTGGATGTATTACCGGTATATGCCCGATGTTTGCTATGTGTTTTATATTTTGCTGACTGAAAGATAAGGAAATAGAAGAGATTTAGCCATGGTCCACACATGGTGTTTTCAGATTTCGACAGCTAATGGCCGACTAAAGATATACTCCAAAACCATCACAAATGCACAGTCACGCTCACGAATGCAAACAGCTATGTGTGTGCATGGGCGGACATACTGTCACCCGTGCAGCCAGTGGGAATGGTACTTGTTTTTATAAATTTGGGGTTTAATTTAAACTTGAGTCTGGATGTATTACTAGGAATTGATGCTTTGTCCCTGAGCGACTCAAACATTACTTTCACATCACAAAATGGCATGTTACAGCATTGACTGAGGAAGATTGTGAATTTGTGAGCCATAATTGCAAGATGTCAGCCCTCAAGTGTTTGCCAAGTTGTGGTGATGTCAGACGTACTCCTCTGCTTTGTGCTCTACTTTTCTTTAATCCGGAGCCAACAAACAATATCATTTTGATTTTGCATGCATGTCAAATTTAATCACACCTTACAGAACAAAGTCCAGCCTGACAGTCTCCTTTTAAAATCCGATCCAGATCTGCAAGTAAATCAATTCAATGCGTCTGTTTTGCAAATGGATGACTGATATGTGAATTGACGTGTGACTACTGTGTGTGACTCTCTGTTTGTCCCTGAGCCTACCCTTGCCCACAGTCTGTTGGCATATCAGGCTGCAGAAGACATCAAGTTAATGCCCTCTATCAACACCTTATTATCAGATGCAGCCATGCTCACTGCAACAGATGAGAACTATTCCAGTTGTGCCTAATGTCTGTGAGTGGAGGCTATCTGCATGGCCAGACAGGCTTAACAGGGACAGGTAGCATTTAACACCCAGCCCACACAAACACCACATCCCTGTTCTTTATTGCTACAGTATGCTGCCACATTACGAGCCAAAGAGCGGTGATTGGATCGAAAATTACAACCCTTTCAACCCCAGCAGATGGAGCTGGGGACAAAATGAGAGAGAATGGGGGTTGCTGGGAAAAGTATTGTCAAGGGGTGTGTGTGTGTGTTTGTTTGTGTGTGTGTGTAGGTAGGTAAGGGGATGAAGTGGGGGTGTTGCCCACTGCCCTCCACCTGCTTGATTTTAATGCCAATAAAGGCGTGGCAGGATAGAGCACACACAAAGTCAAGGTTAACACAAAGATGAAGAGGCCGATACGGTCACTCGCGCTTGGCTGACAGGAAACCCCTGAAGACTTTTCATTACCAGTGTTTATTGTGTTATCTGTAATTGTTGAAGGATGGGGCACTGCTGGTTGCAGGATGGGCCTTTATGTGTTAAACACCACACGGAATCGGAATGGGACGCCAGTGTGTGTGTGTGTGTGTGTCTGTATGGGAGGTGGGAAGGTGTTTTTTCACTCCCTGAAGGCATGTACTGTATGTAGTGGGGAAATGGTAGCATGGGGGTGGGGCATGATTATTAAAATGACCCTTACGTTATGCTCTTTTTCCTGCTTGACAGATAGACGGCTGCTGATGAGGCGCAGGGATAGAAATGAAGATAACGGCTACACATGAAGGCAGTGAGGGCATGGTTCAGATTGTAGATAGTGACACATGGGCATGGCCATGTGACAGGCAATGAAAAAGAATATTGATTTAAGATGTTACTCTTGCTTCTTCCAGCCTGCCCATTCATATCATTATTGCAGTAGGGCCCCATAGCCAAACTCTGTTAACTGTATAACTGCCCAATCATTATTCATTATTCACAGGTTGGATTGAGTCACTACATGTGAGCAATATCACCGAAAAAGCTTTGTTTTCAAGCAATGTAAAACATGTCTAGTCATCACACACCCAACATTTGTCTGCCAATCTCAAATCTTCTTCTTTACAGTACATGCATGCTTACAGGGATTGTATTCAGTATGATTTCACTGAATGCTCTCTCACAATGAGTATTCATTACATTTATGTTTGATCATTGCAGTTTTTGCAAGGTTTAATCAGTACGACACAGGCAATTTGGTAGTGGTGTGTTTATCAGAAGCAAAGAAGTGAAGAAAATCACCAAACGTGGTCTTGGGTGTGACAGTCGTATGTAAATGGAAGAGTAGGTAAAGGCGCTTCTAAAGCAACACACACAACCTGCAAAGGACTCAAAGTGTGATGGAAGGGCTTCAGCTTGAGAAAGTCAGTGTGTGTGTGTGTGTGTGCGTGCGTGCGTGCCTGCATGCATGTGTGTGTGTGTGAGGGGGCGCGGATGCTGGGACTCCAAGTGAGAGAAAATTGCCTCATAATATCAAAAATATCAAATCCAAAGGAATAATTCAGTACCTGGAGATTTACTTTACTTTTGTGGATTAGCGCAGTTTTCCACCCTCAAGTGTTGCTTTTAGTCTTTGACACATCCCAGAGAAGATTTGATTTAATCTCTCCCACTTTTTGGAAATTGAGAAGAGTAGCAGAGAGTGCCTTTTTACTTTTAATTCAGAGTCTTCTAGAGATCTGGGATTTAGTTCTGAAAACATTATCTGTTGAAAGCTTCTATTATTTATTTATATGGAAGTTAAACACCAATAAAAGCAGACATTAAAAAAGCAACAGACTACAAAAGAGACATGCATGGTTGTTCGTGAATATTAGCCTCAGCAGATCATATCCTTTTCATAAATGTCCGTAGTATAAACATGTCATCAATAACCTATACCATTACATTTGATAATATTACATGTATTTGTTCCCATTGGAGAAGTGAACGTGAACGCTGATTATGACCGATTAAATTGCCCCATAGTCACCAAAGTTAATATTGGACCCATTTTTCACAAGCCGCATATCTCCTGAACATTTTGATATACAGAATGACATTTTTCAGACAGATTAAAGATTAGAAAATTAGTTTTGTTTGAAACCTGTTCCCGTCTGATGCATAAACTCTCATGAGATCTGCCAAAAAGAAAATATAATAATAAATATGCATATATAACTTTTCATCCATCTGCACAACACTCATTACATTTTCAAACAAGGCCATGCCCATTAAGGAAACAGGAAGTGTGTGTACCGTTTGATACCATTGGTGCAGCTTTAAATGCGTTTTGTAATAGAGAATCTTTGCTACAAGGCATATTTTATGTTCTTTGATTAAGGAGCATGGAACTAATTAAATATACAACTAAATTCATTTTAAAAATGTATTATGTTGATAATGAGGGAACGTGAATGGGAGAACGTACTAAAGTTTCCATAGAGTACATTTAGGAAATTGGATTAGTCTGGCAGACCTGTTCCCTGGTGAGTGTTTTTTTAAAAGCTGTTACAACTTGTGTGATGGTATTCCTTACACTTTGTTCTCTGTTTTGAAATCCAGTCAGGGAGTTGTTTTCCTCCTGCAGATGGAAAGTCTATGACTGCAGCTCCTATAAAGAGGACCACACTGCTCTGGGCCATGTGTGGTCCTCTTTATATTGTCCTCTTTTTTAAGGAGATACATTGCATAGCAGTACTGTAGCTGTTGGCCAGCGAAAGGACACTCAAGCTGTCAATGGCCTGTCAAAAATGAACAGCCTGCAATGACAAGCCCTGTATTGTACACTGTACTCTATATACTCTGTATAATATTATATGTTGTGGGATGATTGTTTTCTTAAAGCCAAATGTGATTTATGGTCCATAATCAAAATTATTTTTATTAGTACTGAGTTGCACTTAGACGTATGGCGACATTTCTGAAATGTACGTGTCTAAGTGTCAGATTCTTAAATATTGCATATTACTACATAAACTACATATAATAACTCAAAATGTGTGATAACGAGAGCTTGTATGCATATTTGCTTGGGGCTGCAACAATATGCAAAATAAAACCGAAATCAGGACACTCAGCTCCACGGACCTGTGAAGCAGAGTGAGAAGCAGAATCGTGACCCCCCCTCCCCCCCACCCCCTTTCAAATTCCAGAGTCATCCTTCCCGTCCAGATCCAATGCTACAACATCTTTAAATTACTATTAGTATTAGTCCTTTCGGTGTCTTATGCGGTGTGGCAGAAAAAAAGTTGTATTGTGTTTACTGAGACCCCCCCACCCCCACAAAAAAAGAAAATCAATGTTTGTATTGAATCGTGGGTCCAAAATTGTAATACAAACCAAACCCTAGGTTTGGTGTATCGTTAGAGCCCTAATATTTGCTCATAGCTATAACAAAAAAAAAGCAATTAAACAAATTATGGATAGAATGTTCAGATCACCGTATCGATTTGAATAGGTGAACCAATACACCCCTAAAAGGTACTGGGCTGAAAAGAATAACCTGTGGTTTCTCCTTTAGGTGAATAATACATGGACTGTTCTTATGTAATGCTTTTCTAATCTTAACGACTACTCCAAGCGCTGTACCATAGTACAGGAACCATTCACACACATTCACACACTCATGAAACACCATTTAGTAATTACAGTATATGGAATGGCGTTCCTATCTTCTAAAATAGGTTTTAGTGTAATGCAGTGCAAAAAGGTGTCACCATTGACCCCATACTAAAAAGTAGGGTTAGAGTTGAGTCAACACCTGGTTCTTTGCAGGTTTGCAGAGATTGTGTTGCTTGTATTTATATCCGTCGACAGAGTGGATATTACTGCATGCAGACTACAAAATTGGCATGTTGACATCGGCTCCACCGAAGATGATAGTGGTTCAGTTTCATCTCTATTCACGTCCAGTTTGGCGAGATATCAGACCCATTCAATTTTGTGAAGGAAGCAGAGTTTTTTTTACCACTGCCTACATCAAAGGGAAAACCACCTTTATCTTTGACCTAGTTTGTTGCTGTAATTTGCCTCCTGCCAACAACTTCAGCCAAACTTTATTTATATGTTAAGACTTTGGACCTGGAGCAGCCGGTTTGTTGTCCTAGAAAACTATTTCTCGCCATTGGAAATTATTACACTTGACATTTGTTTACATATAAACCATGCAGCTTTCAGTGTAACCTCCCAAAGCTGCTAGAAAACAATTCTACTCATTTAAAATAGTGACTTTTTTGCCCTTTGGCATATAGCACATTTTATGAACCAAGTCTTTTTTTAAATAAGTCTTCTTTTGAGCTGTGCTACATTTTTCTGGCATTAAAACCGAATGATTTAACAGCACAACGGTGTTGTTAACACTTGACTGTTGGTGGGTTACTCTTTTGGAGGAAAATCCTATGATGTCAGAAACATTAAGATGTACACATGAAACAAGCTTCTCCAGCGGCAATCATAAATTACTTTTGGCAAGTATACAGAAAAGCAAGCGTAGAGGGAATGGCAGGGCTCAGGACATATTTTGATGTGTGTGTGTGTGTGTGTGTGTGTATGTGTGTGACACTATAATATCAGACCTCCAAATTAAGATTCCCTATAAGTCGGTAAGCAGCTGTGCACTTACTATTCTGCCCTTCACACTGGGAGTTTCTAGTTCAGTTCATGAATAGAAAACAGCTCATTTTTGATGCAGCGCTTTCTTCTAAATGGCCCTCAAATCTGTGAACAACACTTCAGTTTTCTCCCCAGTGAATGACAAATCTATTTCTCTCTTCATCTGTCTTTCTGCGTTTTTGTCCCACTCTCTCACACCCTGATCTTCAAGATGAAATTGTGTGTGTGTGTGTGTGTGTGTGCGAGAGACACGCCATATCACATGGTGGACAAGTGGTGGATGGGAGTAAACCAACACACGATAAAACCTGTCAGTCTCCACGGCAACATTACTAACATCTGTCGCCTGATGTGTGGCCTGAAAACACACACATAGACACACACAGACACACACTCCATTTCGAGGCCGCAGACAGAAAGACGCAACAAAACCTGTCTACTAAAACCCAACATTACCCCCACTTGTTTTCCTCATAGACCTCCTCATTCTGGATTTGTAGGTTTGAGAACGTTCCCACACCACCACAGCTGACACCTCCCCTGCAACATGTCCTTCTTCACACTCTTGTTCTTCACTTATACAATTATTTTAACTGGGCGAGGCAGGTGGGCAAAAAAGGCCCTCTAGTCAGCAAAGTGTACAATCTGGGAGGGCCACAGTATGAAATTGGAAGGCTACTCCCAGAGGATGAATTAATTAAATAACTTTGATGATCCCTTTACATTGTATCTAGTGCCACCATTCATCAAAGCTTTAATCTGCCCATCCGCCTACTTTATGTTTTGACCAAATACCTGCAAAATTTATCACATTCAGCCTAACACCTATTTTTCGCCGGACACATCGGCGTGACCCCGCATGCAGTTGTGGTTATTCAACTCGATGTTTGATATTCCACCACCCGCGTCACGGCAAGACCCAGAAGAGTGCGTAAAGATAAGATACACGGCTGGTCTATTTTCACGTGAGCCGGGGGGCATTTGGACAGGGTGGTGGAAGTGAAACCGTGAGAATATCCAGCCAATTTACCCCCCCCAATATTGTACATTGACATTCATCTTGGTGGCATCACAGATCCTTTTTATCAGGACAATGCCACAAAAGAGAAGGCATTGAGTTTAATTACAGGAGTGCTTGGAGTAGAAGGTATATATTAAGCTAGTAATATATACTAGCTTAATACACACATGATCGTTCATTCAAGTACTTGTAGAGACAATAAAATCTGCAAGTTGGGCAGTCAAGGCGCTCCACGTCCCGGTGTAGTATTTCATGTGGCGGAGGACGGAATAAAACTGTGGTGCAGCCGGAACACAGCACAGACGCACCGGGTGCAAAATCCGGGTTAGTGCTTATTTAGTGCTGAGTGCCAATTTTAGCAAATGTTAGCACGCTAACACGCTAAATGAAGATGGTACACATATTGGCTAAACATGAGCATATTAGCAAGCTGACATTAGCAATTAGCTCAAAGCCCTGCTATGCCTTAAGACAGCCTCACAGAGCCACTAGCACGGCTGTTTTCTATTTCAACCCTTTAATAATAATGCCTCCAACGTGAGACTATGTAACTTTTGACAGAAGAAATAACACATTTTTTAAATGGATGAAGTATGTAGATATTACTGTACTGACATTTCTTAAGTTTGTTGACTTTATTCTTGACTCATGCTGCTTTTCCTTGACATTTTAGCATTTATCATATAGTAATTTTTGTTCAATAAAAGTTACATAGGCACACTTTACTGTTTAGAGGCAGGTACTTGACAGCTGTCTTGGTTGGAATCTCCTGTCAAGGGGAGAAATTTAGAATTTGGGGAAAAGGGAACAAATGACTGCAGTTCCTGCTCTCTCACTACCACTGAAATGCCTTTAGGCAGCTCCCGGGTCTAAATATGAGTATATGAGTTTGAAGTCGAAGGTAGCTGAAAAAGAGCTCCCTCGGTCAGCCTTTTCCGCATAAATAAAGGTTAAAAAACTGTGAGCCTTCTCTTTTCTCCTCACCTCTTTCACCCTTTCTCTGCTCTTGCACTTTTATACCTTCCTCCTTCTCTGCTCCAAGGCAGCAGAACGCCCATTAACATTTTACTATATGTAGTTAATGATGCCGTCCTCCTGGAACTTTAATCCTCTGCTTGTATCATTGGCATATCATCTAGTGAGAGATCTGCAATGCAATAGACAGCAAGAGGGACACACACACACACACACACACACAACACACACACACAAAACACACAGTTTTGACAAGATTCTTATTAAACAGGCTTGTAAAATTATATCTGAACCCTCCCTGTCCTGCTTTCAAGCTGTTTCCATCAGGTGCAAACTGCTTCCATTCAGTGAATCTTCACAACTGAGGAAATAAAGATGCTGGGAAGTGAGAGAGCATTTTATGTCTACAGTTAGTCTTAATTCATTAAGTCTGTGAATGCACTGTGAATGTCGGTCACTGCACCATAATTGTCTGTGTAATTGGGACAGATAAAGCAATCCTGAATCTTTTAACCACACACACACACACACACACACACACACACACACACACACACACACACCAGTGAGGGCTCCCTGCTGACAGAAACTCAAGTCCATTTAATATTCTCAAGAGAAAACAGACAACCAGGACGACAATGAGTGGTACGAAAGTGATATCATGGTATGACATTAGGTAAATGTTATAGTGTTGGTGGGAAGAGAATACGAATTCCATTTGATTTTTTTATTTCTCTTTTTTTTTAAGAATTCAGGGGTAAATTTAATTTTTTAAGGGGACAGAGGCCAACTCAGACATTGAGTTTCTGTCTTTCCTCATTATGACCTTATTTATTTATGACTTATTTATATTCTCTAAATATCTATCTATATTGATAAAACAACTACTCTGATCCTTTTGGATCCTGATACTTTGGATCTGCATTCAAAATGTTACTTTGGTAAAAGTACAGAAGTCTTATTAACGCAATATACTTAAAGTCTGTTAATGGTGGAGCTAATTACATATATATATATATATATATATATATATATATATATATATATATATATATATATATATATATATATATATATAACCTATAATGATGCATATGTTATTTGTTAATCATATTTTTGTGTCCATCTGTGTTTCATTGTTGTTGTTGTTATATATTGTTATCTTATAACCATTTTTAAAACTGAATATATAATTGTAAATGTATTTATATCAGTTACTGCTAACGCAAACTCAACTTGCAAAACACAGACTGGCTTTTATTGTGAAAAAATGACAGGAAGCACATGTGTCGAGGTTTGCGGCAAACGCGATCCTTCATCAAAAAAGCGTCCGGGCCCAGTCTGCCCAGGCAGCTGCCTACCTTGCCAATGCATTGCCTTGTGTTTTTCTAGCGATACTCTCCCTGGCTTGGTCCTACGGCTGTTTAAATAAGCAGACGTCTTGTGTGAAACAATTTTTCAAACTTCCTCCTCGCTTCTCATCCTGAGTAAATTAGGAGAGTGAGAAACTATTTCTGTCTGCGCTTCGGGGTGTTTAATAGCAACTGATATCTGCCGTCTTGTCAGCCTTTTGTCATACCATTGTTTTCTTTGTTGCTCCCAGTAATCCACATCAAAAAAGAAAGCCCTCCAAGCATGGTGTCATTACGCTGCTTGTCACGCAGTGCTCCAGAATCCGTTTTTATTCTTCAGTGTCGCTCATTTGTACCATCTGTCGCTTTGCGGAATTGGACACTTCAATCCATTAGGCTGTTTACAAGTATAAAGTTTTGTTGTTTGCTTTAGTCAAAGTGGTGCCATAAGTTGTCTCCTTCAAACAGGAGAGGCTATGATGACACAATTATCAACCAAATCACTCTGAAAAGAGATCTTAAGAACATACCAATCAATGCTCCCTATTGACTCCTCAGAGAGGAGGGTGCAGCGTTTGACGGGACTGGAGACAGTCATTGTTGGCAGAAAAGGAGATGTGATGGGATAAATGTGACTTGGGTCGTATTTATTTAGTGATAACAAGGCAGGCACATATTGTGGAGAGACTCCCTTCCTCCGAAAAGCACTCCCATAGGTTGTTTTCTCAAGCAGCAATTACGAATTATATTAGCGCCAAGTTCTGCAAAAGAGGGACGATTGTGGTAGTTCATTGGTAAGACAAACAAAGGACTGTCACCCAGGAGACCGGGGTTGCGTCACAAATGTAGCCAGAAGTATTGTCTGATTTTAACACAGATTTTTTGTGCATTAACATAACTAAAGTGATACCGTTTCATAATGTGAATGACATGCTTAAAATCAAGACTGTTACATTCTGAGGACAGAAAATGCTCCTGTGGGTAGGAATAACCTATATTTTCGTAGTTTTTAGGACTTGTTGAATGTGGATAGATAAGTGCAATCTAAGCCTGTACATGTATGTATACATATTGTTTTAACTTGCATATGTGTGTTAGATTTTGCTTGATTTTGATGCTTGCTGCCTCGTGCTTTGTCCCCATGCTCTGAGCAGTCACAGTCACAGGTAGGTTCATGCAAATAACAGTGTCCAATTCCTTCTCCTGCAGCTTCACGGTGCCTTTCACACCGATTCTCCCTGTAATCTTAGCCTCCTTTTTATTCTCCACGCCGCTCCCACTCATCTCCTCATCTCCTCATCTCCTCCCATCTGTGTTTCTCTCCAGAGGGCTTGTGACAGCTGTAAAAGCGTGTATCAAGGCGTTGACCTACGGTGTGCTGTCCCATCCTCCCCTCATCCCTCCCTCACTGATTCTCCCCTTCAACACTTTGCTGAAGTGTAACAGCCCGCTCACCCCCCCTCCCCTCATCAGCTTCAGTGGCCCGCTCTGCCAGTGCGACGTAGCTATCTGGAGCTGATGCTGTGGAGCTGATAACAGCCTCTTTTATCTGTCGCTTAGCAGCACAAAGGGACCTGGGCATTGATCAAATGCCAGCAGACTGATGGCTGCTCAACAGGCTGCTTTTTACGCCCGCAACACTGCCTAGGGGACGGAGGGAGGAAAGGAGGAGGAGGAGGAGGAGGATTCATCTCTGGCTGAAAGTACAAGGCCTAAACCTGGTTCCATGGTAATAGAGAGAGAATAGCACAACATTTTTACTGTTTTGCAATATGTGCAGACAACGACATGAGACTGTCTGGCCTGGGCTGATGGTTTACAACTGATGCCAGTAGTGAAAGGCCCAGGAGCAAGGCACAAGTTGTTTATCGAGAATGGCTTTGAGTCCACCCAAAAACATGAAATCAGAACAAGCAAACAATAACCTGTAACCCTGTTCTCATGTATAACATGGTTTTATTTACACTGTGTCCATGCTAGTGCTGTGGCTCTTTTGCTTCAGCATGGTTGAAAGCTTAGAAAAAAAGCTAGTAGTAGTAATAATGTTTTGCGTAGTTAATTACTTGTAAACAGAGATGAGAAGTAACAAAGTACAAATACTTTGTTACTGTACTGATTTTTCAGATATTTTTATCTTATTATTTAATTTTGTGTCGACGTTTTACTTTCTACTCCTTACAATTTACAAAATTGTCTTGTTACTTTAGTTTCAGATAATTTCAGTTGAAACTAACTGGATGGGAATATACGTTGTACTTCTGCACCGCTACAAGACGACTCGACACATTCGGCAGCAAGTCATTGCGCCTTGATGGCGGCAACGTTAGCGTAGTATTATGGGCGGCAACTTAACAGAAAATGAAGACAACATTGTGAGCCTTACATTTATTATTATATAGACTCCATGTTCAGAGATTTGCTAGCTGGGTTAGGGTTAGTTCATTTTCTCATTTGCAAGGCTACTTTTACTTTTATACTTTAAGTACATTTCCAAGCCTGTACTTTGTTACTTTTACTTGATTAAAGAAGTTAAATCAGTACTTCTAGTAGTACTTTTGCCATCTCTGCTTGTAATGCAACGTACACCTGGACTCCAAACGTACACATATGTGAGTCAGAACAGCATGTAAACTAAGGCACTCTTGTTGAAGAAAATATTAAAAAGCCTTTATTGATGCAGCTGACACATAGCAAAAAGTATGTTTGGTGCATTTTTTTACCTTTTGTTATGAATTTGCTGCATCAATGAAGGCTTTTTAATATTTTCTTCATGCTGTCCTAATACAAATGTTTATTGGCTGACAAGAACTGAATGACAAATACACACGAATGACAAATAAATAAATATATAAAATGAAAAGGAAAAACCAAACACTTTTTTACATATGACAATATTCTAATTTTACATTACTTAAGTTGTACATTTAAAAAAGTACATCCTCAATACTGTTGAATGTCCCAGTCCCTAAAATGTTTTCCTGTCAGCCAGTGGAGAAACCAACACAATCTCTGGTGCACAGCAGCTGAGAGCTGTTGCATTTGCCCCCGACAGACATTTGAAGGAAAATGTAATTGCATGACATTTTGAAAGAAATGCTTTTACAAGTGATTAACCTGCAAACATATTACTAAGTGCCCATTTTGAGAAATACACGCAAATCATGAACATTTGTATTTTTGAAATTGTTTCATCTCCAATCACCAGAACATTGAGAGTTCAGCAAATATCACTTTAATGTTATTAAACCTCCCTCTGACATCTCGATACCTGGCTGTTATCTTGTCTTGATAATCCTTTTTACAGCTCCAACTATTATTAGAGAGAATTGCCTGTGCACTCATGTGTGTTCTATTCTGTGAACACAATGTTAAAATCCTGTGTGAGCTGATGTCATGTTACAGTGGCACAGTAGTCCTTTTTGGGATTTACGTGAACTTTTGTGAAACCACACACCACTTCTCTGAACTTCTCTGACATGTGGGAGAGCCCTGCAGCAGTCTCAGCCAAGAATAGAGCCAGATAATGACATTTTAATTTTGTGCTGCTTACAAACCCGCTGCTTCACATCCCCTTTTTTTGTGTAAACTTCCAACACTTTGACATGGCTGCTTTCAGAATGAAACAGAGGGTGTCACACAAGGAAAAACTGAGGGTGGCGTTACTTTTCCGGCACCACTGCGACAAGAATCATCTTTGAATTGTTTTCAGGCTAATGCTGAGAAAGACATGTCAGTGAGATGGCAGCACTTCATTTGTTTCTTGGTATCTTTCTGCAAATGAGCCAGGCAGCAGTTCGTTCTGGTTTTTTTTTTTTTTTTCTGCAAAGGCTGGAGATATTAGTCTTTGAGTTTTCTGCCACCAGCCCAATACAATGGGGGTGAAATTGACCCAAATATTTTTTTAAAGCTCTGAGCAGCTCAAAGTAAATCCCATTCATCAATTAGGGTGGCAGTGGATGTTTTAGAACCTTAGCAAATACAACCCAAACTGGAGGGTTGAATACCACAAGGTTTAAGTGTATTTGACTTGTTTGGTAACCCAGGTGACTTGGGTCTTTGAAGCTGCTATCAGGTGACTCAGCAGTTTCCTTCAGCACCAGTTTCTTTCAGCTCATTGTTTCAGTTTTACAGCCCCCATTTTAACTGTTTTTGGTTCATTCACACCTATGGCCTATCCCATTTCCTAAATTTGTACTTCCTCGACTCCTCGATTCCTCCGGCTTGTGACCCAGAAATCGTTCTGAGCGTGCCATGTTGATGGACATCCAAATTCTTAAAATGCACATTGAGGACATCAAGCATAGAGGATCAAGCATGGAGGAGTGAGGATCGAGCATGGAGGAGTGAGGATCGAGCATGGAGGAGTGAGGATCGAGCATGGAGGAGTGAGGATTGAGCATGGAGGATCGAGCATGGAGGAGTGAGGATCAAGCATGGAGGAGTGAGCATGGAGGAGTAAGGATCGAGCATGGAGGAGTGAGGATCGAGCATGGAGGAGTGAGGATTGAGCATGGAGGATCGAGCATGGAGGAGTGAGGATCAAGCATGGAGGAGTGAGCATGGAGGAGTGAGGATCGAGCATGGAGGAGTGAGGATTGAGCATGGAGGATCGAGCATGGAGGAGTGAGGATCGAGCATGGAGGAGTGAGCATGGAGGAGTAAGGATCGAGCATGGAGGAGTGAGGATCGAGCATGGAGGAGTGAGCATGGAGGAGTCAGGATCGAGCATGGAGGAGTAAGGATCGAGCATGGAGGAGTGAGGATCGAGCATTGACGATCGAGCATGGAGGAGTGAGGATCGAGCATGGAGGAGTAAAGATCGAGAAGTGAGGATCGAGCATCGAGGAGGCTCCTACAAGGAGTTAAAATCAAGGATATGCTGATGTATCCTTGCAGAAGACTTTTCACCCACCACATGTAAACATTGAGATAGAGAGAGAGAGAGAGATTTGTGACTACGTGTTTAATCTAATGTTACGGATCGGGCCAGTCAGAGCTTGGGTGGGTGAAATAATACACAATCAACAAGGAAAATATTATTATCGTTCTCTAAAAGGTGAACATAGCAGAGCTACTGTTGGACAGACAGCTTCCTTTGTAAGATCGTCTGAGAGACGCTCCAGAAACAACTGCTTAACTTCATCAGGATTATTTCAGAATCTAAAGGTCTAGTTCTGTTCACTCTGCCCAGTTTAGAACTACAGTTGGTTTTACTGCTTAAATATCCAAGGATATGAGCTGCGGTGGCTGTCTGAGTGCATGGAAACTTTTACAAGCAGCATCTCTAATCATTAAAATGAATTGTTATAGAAAACACTAAATTAATACAATACATCATTTAAAAAGCCATTGAGCCTGCAGGGACCGCTGAGGACCAGTAAAACGTCCATGTGGGTCTCTAAATCTGAGAAAATAATTAATTCAGGTATAATGTAATATAATATTGAGCAATTTGGCAGCTAAACCCACAAATCCAAAAGAATGCTATTGTGGTGCAAATGTGTGAATAAGCAACAGTTTGCTAACATATACCAACTTTAAAACATCATAATATGTCAGTGTTAATGCGCTGCTCTCAAGTGGCCAAAAAAACAATTAAAGTCATTCCCAACTTTGGAGGAAGAAACATGTTCCTGTTCAAACACACGTTGAGAATCACTGGTTTAGATATTCATTCATTCACTTACTTGCGCTGCACTCAGAGTTAGACTGTACTGGACTGTGCATGTGTGTCCATGTTTCTATTGTGTTGCTCTCACTTGCTGTGGTGTGACTGCTGTGCTCTACCCAGACATCACCTGCCAATCAAACAGCTGTTGTCCTACTGTGACCTCTAAAGTTCTTGGACTGTCTGTCTACTGTTGACGGGTTTCTTTTAAATGTTGCTCTGTGGGGTTCAGGGCTCAATAAAAGAAACTTCCTGTATTCTCGAAGATTTGCGCTTGCTGCGTACCTAACAAGGGCCCGCTTAAATACACCGTGGTGTCAGTGATGGGATGACAAATGAGGACCAATGTCAGGTTTGGAAAAGAAAGGAATGGAAAATCAAAAGATAGGAGAGAGCTATCAGGATGAAAAAGGGGGAATGGGGGTACAATACCAGGTCAATTGGAGATTTTTTTAGCTTTCCGTAACTTTTTTTTGCTTTTTAAACCATTTTTTTAGCTTTCCATAACCTACTGACCCCTATACAGTATATATTATGTCTTAAATTATGAGGGAATATGTCATTCTATCTCCCCACAATTTTTAGTTAATCTTCTCAAAATTCCATATGCTCATTTTCCATCCAAATTCTAGTTGAATAATTTCCTGATAATTCCATGCTATGAACCAGAGTTAGCATCATTCATACAATGACTCATTACATTTATTCCTACCTTGGATGCAGTGCTGGCCTTACCCTAACACAGCAGCTGTTGTTCCTCTTGCTTTTTCCTGTCCACCACTCATGTGCCACGGTGGTGATGTATGCAGACATGCTCCTAAACGCACAGTCACACATCCTTCATGGTTTTCTCTGACTTGAATCAGAACATGCCAAAATGCGTCTTAGCAGGGGTCACTAGGTTACAAAAAGCTAAAAAAAAAATAATCTCCAATTGACCCGGTATTGTACCCACATTCCACCTTTTTCATCCTGAATGCTCTCTCCTATCTTTTGATTTTCCTTTCCTTTCTTTCAAACATGACATTGGTCCTCATTTGTCAAACCATCATTGAAACCACGGTGTATTTAAGCTCTGAGAAGTTAACTTGTCTCAGCTGATTTATGAAACCTCTGATAAAAGTGCAAAATCCAATGTAAAAGGTAGCCGGGTGACATTTGTCGGAGCCTTGCAGTGGGTCCAGTCTGTATGTGGTTTCCCACTGGAAGAGAAATAGGCTATCTTTGTTGTTTGTGAGGCTCGGGCTGAGCCTTTCCTTTGAAATAGTTTAGTTAATTCACCAAAGGCTATTTTATTTTGTGACAGGAAAATACTACCTCGGAATATAAATCTGTGATGCTGAAGGGTGGCATGTCTTGCCTACATATGACACTAATGTAGCTCAGTGTAAATTCTTTCAGGAAGACATAACTATTAATCGATGCTCTACCTAAATCAATTCAGCTGTTATCCTAATAAATGTATATTTATTAGGATAACACCTCCAGTCATCTACTCCAGCTGACCCAGAACCTCCTTCGGTTTGGTCTTCGGGCTCCTTTGTTGCCACCACCGGTGTCTAGATTCCATCGGGGGGTCTTATGGTTCTCTACCCCTATATACACAAAATATTTGTATAGCAATGGAGTCTAATCACCAAAGACTTTATATATTTCATTGTGCTGTATAATAAACCTTATTTGCATATCTGCAATCATGTCTCTCCTGATTGAAATGACGTTGAGTATGATATTTAGCTTTTAGATCTTGCTCATATTTTGTACATTCACATTTAATGTAAGGTAGACGCTAACAGTTGGAAACATAATTTTAAAATTAAAGGTAAAAATAACATAAGGAGAAGTGTTCCCACTTGCCTACCTGAGTATTCAGCTATCATTGCTAATTCCAGAATATTGCAGCCACTTCAGCCCGCCGCTGCTCCCATGGCACAAGTGGCTCTCATGGGCTTTTTTTATGGAAATTCAAGGAGGGTTTTCTGGCTTTTCGGTATCACACAGGTGCAGTAACAAAGAGCAATTATTCCAACCTTTTTGCAAAAAGCCACATTGAGACGTGGGTTGTGGAAACAGTCTGTGTAATTTTCTGCCCTCCCAAGTAAAGAATGCAAATCAAACCATCATGAGCTCAAGGCCCTGATGACACAAGTGTAGGTTTAGTAGATGCCTAATTTCCGGATACAATGCTCTTGAGTATCCATTTATAACAGCATAGTCAATGGGATATATAGGCTAAAGTTCTTGCTGGAATAAGATACACTTTGGATTTGACGCATTTATTTCTCATTGCAGATATGAAATGAAAATCCCATTCCATAGTCAAATCTAATCACATTGTACATCTCTAGCATTTTTATTCTCTTTACTTTGAGTTTTAAGAGTCAATACAACACAAAGAAAAAAAAAACACAGTTTATGCTTTCGGCACATAAGCATAATTTATTAATTAAAACACACATAATACACACATAAGTGGACATGTATACATAGGTCCTGATCAGAGACTTTCATTTTCAGGGAAGGGAACTGTTACATCCAGCTCCCATGCTTAGGTCATGTTCTGGTTGACTCACATTCAGTCTCTTCATTCTGTCTCTGTTTCAGGTCACATGTCTTCCCGTCTTTGTCTGCCTTTCCGCCTGTGTGATTACCTGCCCTTCCCTAGTGTGTGCCACCTGTGTGTAATTGTCTCCCCTGCCCCCAGTGTATATACTCACCTTGTGTCTTATGCCAGTTTATTGTAGTACCTCTTGTCTCTCACGCTGCGGCGTTATTAGTGTTTATTCCCAGAGTTTTCTCTACCCATAGCCTGTTTATTAACCAGGTCTTTTGCCTTGTGTTTTTTGGATACCTTCGCCTGTCAATGTCCTTCATACAAGCAACAGGTTAACATCTGTACCACTGCAGTCAAGTCGTGCTTTTGAGCCCTGTGAGCATTATGTTAGTGTATCTGTGACATCTGTGTTTTTTTGCAATGTACTGTATATGTTTCAGTAATGGTCTTAATAGTATATTTAATTATTACTAATGGATTACCGTATTGTTTAGTCAACATTAAGTCAATTTTAAGTTTGATTTACACAAAAAAGAAATAATGATGTTTGATTTATGTGGCGTATCTGGCATTTTGTTGTAGACATAGAAGCAAATGTCCCTGTGATGCCTGCCAGGCCTGAGAGTTAGCAAAGGTTTGAGTGACTGATTGACCCATTTAACTACAATGCTACCTCCATGGATCTGCCAGCCAGTGCTTTTGAACAGTTGATAACTTATTGTTTTGGTTTGGAGAAAGAGATAATGGGCTTGTTCGAGATGAGCCAGGCCTACACAGAATCGATCAGTGGCGATCGCCGCCCAATGCATGCCGGTTAGAGTCATCCCAGTCTCATGGCAGTTCAAGAAATGGTCACCTTATTTAATGTAATAATTCATCTACAGATCACGTTAGATCTGAATTCTAATTAACATCACCATTTCACGGTGGTGTGACAACTGATGTGAGACCGGGGTGTGAGACCGGGTTGTTAGATTTGTGTCCTACTTCATCCCGACTTGCTCTGACCTCGTGAAATAGAAGCGGCTGCAGGTTTGAGACGCAGGCGGCACAGTTGCTTTCCACCGACTGCAAGACCCAGGTAGACCCAGGGGTATGCTGGGAAATGACTGGCTCTGAGCTAATTGGTTTAGAATACTCGATAATAAGACTCAACATGACAACCTTTTCTCTAAACGTTTTTTGTTTTTTAAATTGGCGGGATTTTAATTGCTATTTATCTGATTTAAAGGCTTATTCTGTACAGAACACATGTTGAAAGTGATGTTTAGGACTCGGATTACAGATCATCTACAGTCTGTTGTTAACATCAGCAACAGTTCCCATGTAGAGCATTTTGACAGCTACTGTGTCATAATAAAAACAACTGGAGACTGTGTAAGAGCTGAAATATGGGTCTGATAACATGTTATTAAATCGGACCTAACAGGATGTGAGTGTTTATGTGACTTCCTGTTCAGCCTGAAGGCTGCTGGAAACAGCTGGAAACTGTCCGACTTTACCGCTGATTTTTGTCTCCGCCCCCGGCTGCTGCTGCCTGCTTTCATCCACTTTACAGGCGAGCCGCAGCTCATCTCCAAAGAGCCTAATTATTCAAAGGTGGCATTTTAAAACAAATGGTTCCTAAATTAAAGTACCTGTGGGCCAGATGTGAGAGATGAGATTAGATACTCTACTCTCGACGCCTGTTGGTTTTTGACGCAACCATAACATTAGACATGGTGAGTTCAGATAAACATCATCGTCAACTTTTCGGACTCTTCGGTAGCATAGTGATACTTGGAGACTAAATTGTTCTTTCATAATTCTAAATGTAATTCCCTGTCTGGCAGTGAGAACATTAGCCCGGCTCCGTCCTCCTACGTACTTCCGCTCAATTTTCATTTCCCTTCAGTACTGCGTCTGGGTTTGCGGTAGATAGAGGACGAGACGTTGGGGTCGTGTCTAGCAAAGCCATTCGGTCCGTTGTGGCAGCGGGGCTCAGGAAAAGTTTGGTTTTCCAGCTAGTTCCGTTAGTGTTGAAGGAGTTGGTTAAAGGTGCCCCGCCACCCGTATTTCATGACATTGTGGTAAGTTCTCTCCAGTGAGGCTCTGGGCAGATCCAATAGTTTTAGTGCACCCCTTCAACGAAGAGTCTGGTAGGACCAGGCTGTAAGAACATATTCAGTGGCAAACAAAATATTTTAAGCTGGCATATGATCTGCATTTGAAATGCCTAGCAACAGGAGAAGAAACCCCAGCCATACCTAAGGTATGAAGGCCTCTTTTTTTAATGTTGTACCAAGAAACACACAGGAGGTAAAGTTACCAGTTATTATTTCAACTTAGCTTTCAAACTTAAGTGCAGTGACTCAGGGGCAGATGAGCCCTACGAAGTATCCAAGGCAACTTCTTCAGAATTGTGTCATAATGGACAGTATGATAAACACATTGATAAGAGATGAAAAGTTATGACAACCTTCAATTTAAATAGGACATTGATGTAGCATATGGTATGATATATGCTACATGAATACTATGCAACTACAGATAACTGGCCCAGATGTACAGTAGGTGGGAAGAAAATCGTATTATCCAAAAGTTTGTTAACAATTTTTTGCAAGCTGTGTAAAAACTGTATTAAAAAAAAAGACTTCCGAGCAAAACTTCCTTCACAGCTGTGCTGTTCACTGTTTCTGCATTAGAAAAAAAGAAAGCACTCTTCTCTCCCTTGACTTGTCGTAGGAAGCCGGATAAGAAAACGAAAAAAAAAAATGACAGTTACACTTGTAGCTCTGCGCCATTGTACCAGCTGAATAACTAATCTGCATCTGCCTGCTGATTCCAACAACGCCATATTTCAGACACCCCCAAATAGGCCTGGGGGGGAGGGGGGTGCTGGGTTGGGTGATGTCTTGCCTTGCAATCAGTCCCCAGCAGCACATGGAGAGCTGCTGTAATTAAGGAGCAGTGTCCCCCATGAATCGCATCCACGAAGCAGGACTTTAATTCCCCACTAATTGAGGCCAACGCGGGGGGGCAGCGGAGGGAGGGGCGAGGTATTTGAGGCTCCTGCCGTGTGGACCGACCACTGAGTTAGATGATTAGCCGAGGTGTAGCAAAGGTAACTAGAAAACTGAACAGCCAGACACACCTGCCCACCTCTCCCTACTGCTCTCCAAAGGAAACCCAACCCAAATGGATGCAAACTTTCCCATTTTCACTCCCGGCAGCTGCTTTCTCTGCTGGTGGGAGGGTGGTGGGAGAGGAAGAGGAGCGGGCGGGTTTGATTGATTTGCTTCATTTGGATTTGTATCTATTGCAGTTGTGATTGCTGTCGACAGAGGTTCATACAACCCGGGAGAGAAGAAAGGAGAGGTGTGGGTATATTTAGAGACTACTCCAGGTGCTACGGCTTATAAAGGGAGTCATTTGTAAAAATGGGATTTGGTTATTGTGTTGATAGGAGTTAGAAATGACGTGTGTCAGAGAGTTTTTTTTTGGTTTTGTGCGCCTCATATTTTCACCGTTTAAGTTCACTGTAAACAAACTGAAAAGTAAGGTGAGGTAAGTCGTCAAATCCGCTGACTCTGGCTCGGGGTGACAGTTGTTGTGTATCTGTAATGGTGCTGTTCACTGCTTTGGCTGCATGCGATGACTCCTTCACTTTCATGTGTGTTCTTCACCAGAGGCACTGGGTGAAAAGCACTGAGGAAGTGGCTGTAAGGCACATTGTCACTGAAATCTGTCAGACTCCATCTCTGTCGCTCTCATTCTCTCTTTCTCTCTCTCTCTCTCTGTCTGTATATGTAAATAAAAATCTTTTTATTTCAGAACAATTTCTGACAGCCGCAGTTGCTTCAGTGGGCTGAGATCTACTAGCTATTGTCACTATTGTCTTAGTAAAAGTTCTGATGTATTCCTACGCAACCTCGCAGTGTGTGCACGTATGAACTGGAGCATGTCTGTACACAGCAATCGCCGCTCATGCATACACATGCCACCTTGTTAACTGTGGTAAATTGCTTCTGCTTGTGCTTTTTTGAGACAATTTAAAGTTGTGCACTTTACCGTACGCAAAGCATCATACAGATGGACTGCTTCCACGTCGTTTTATGCACATTTTCTGAAGCGTCCTGTAAATATTGAATTTTATTTGAAAGGCACCCCAGCCTCTATTCGGAGCTGATTTATTTAGTCAGTGTGAGGCAGAGGTAGGATGAAAAGCAGTACCAATTTGACTTTGTCTCAACTTGTCTCTGCTCGCAGGATGACTTTTATGAGATGATATTTTATAAATTCTGATCCATTAAACTGATCTGAGCTGTGTAAAGATCAACTTTGCACAGCAGTGATGGAGAATACATCCCAGAACATCTTTCCATTGAGTTGAAATAGCAGCAACTAAAGCAAATCTCCCTCTGAAATGACTTCAGAGACATTTTGTTCAAGCACAGACCCTTTTACTTTTAAATTGCAATCTGGTCAGTCTCATAAAGGCCTCAATTAGATGAAAGTCTTGTTGAAGGCTAGCCTGATGTAAAGGCTCTTCATCGGCTATGTGTGCCACTCAATACAACAGAACATACCATGGGAGGTCAAGTAATGGGGAGTGCTAGGCAGCGGTGGGAAGTACAGTCATTATGTACAATATGAGGCTGTCGGCAACTAAAGTATGTGTCTCAAAATAATGTATCTGCTTTAATGTGACCACTGCTGTGTCCTTGTTTGAAGCACTAGCATGGCTTTGATTTATCGAGGTTTGTAACCTTGGCCAATTACGTAGAAGCATTCTCACTAGCTGGTTGTTGTTTTTTTTCACAATGAAGGAGAACACTAGAACAGTGTAAAAGTGGGTCTTTTACACTTTTGTTGCTTGCCTTGCACAAAAACAGTAATAGTTAATTGGTCATACCTCTGACCTTGTGTCTTTCCATGTGATGATGTTTCCCCCTGATTATTTGTAATTCAGCCTTGCCCCCAACGTGCTGGAGAGCACTTCATTCACTTAGGAAATCACTGGTGGTCTAAAAAATCAAGCCTGGCTGGTTTTTCGCCTATTCATCTTTTTTATCTGCAAGGGGGGCGGGAATGAAGGATCGCCTCCAAGATTCAGCTCCAGACCAAAAAGTCTGAAAAATTGATAGGCTTGGAATTTACATATCTGTTGTGCAATTGTATTCCCCGTGGCCAGTGTGAGTGTGCAGATCATCAATAAAATATGACTGTCTGAGAAACAAGTATTGAAATCAAGCCGGTCAAAATGAAGTTTGGGACCGTGTGTTTACTGTTCCAGGGGTGTGATAATGTCTGACTAGGCGACAGAGGTCAGAGAAGTCAATGCTTTTGTTTGGAGAGACAAGGGGATCAAGGGGAATCTATTAGCATACATCTAGCATCTTAGGTGTCGGAGAGTATGATTTATATCGCTGCTGTTGTTCTTTTGTTTATGTTGTTGTTGGTCATTTGCATTTAAAATGGGCTTTAAAATGTGGAGGAAGAGGAAGATAAAAGTACCTCATTGTGGAATTGTTGAGTAAGCATTGCCCTCTGGTGGGCAGACAAGGAACTGATTAATTCTGCAGCAGATCCTTGCATGCATGCGTGCATGCTGGTTCCATTGTCAAACCCAGCAGGTTATCCTTTCAGAGGTAGCCTGTGTGCATGTTCATATAAAGTTGATGTATGGGTGTACATGTACTGTATATGGATCTATATGAATAAAATGATGTCAAACCAAGCAACCCATTTTTGGCAGGAGAAGGACGAGTTGGAGGAAGAAGGACAAACATCAGTAAGAAATGGCTGAGCTCTCTGCTTTACATTGATTCATTCCCATGCATACATACATGTGCTGAGCAAACGCAACAAGAGCACATCTGAACAAGCCAAAGACAAGACGGGAAAGACTGAGAGAGACGCATGCAGGGAGCACCGTCCTTTTGCAGCTACTTTAGATGCTGTTTCCCCGAGGTCGGAGGGTTAGCAGGCAGGTGAGCACTGCTGCAGCTGGTGCCAACATTGCCCAGAGGAGCCTAATCAATTCTTACATTTCAGGGGAAAATGATGAGAAACCGGTTGTTCAAAGGAAGATAGATGAGAGAGAGTTGCAGCAAACACACAGATCAATAATAGTCATAGCCTCAAGGAGAAAATATGTTAAGTAAAAGCATTTTACTCAATGGATATGGAGCTGGCATGTCCACCTCTATGCCCTAGAGAGAGAAGGAGAGATAGAGAATGAGCGTATATGAGTAAAAAGAAAGAAATTGTCCACTGCCGAGGTACTGAAACATAACTATATACCAAGTGAGGATGAGGAAAAAAGATACTGTTATGCTGGTTAGTATACTTGCATGTTTGTGTGGTCGATAGAGACTACAAAACATGAACAGGTATATTTTGGAAGAGTGGTGCTTAAGCAACCACAGGGAATAGTGTTGCATCTGCTGCAGTATGACAAACAGGGATACGGTGCAAAACGTTCAAGGAATCAATAAATACAGATTTTTAATTAAGAGTGAAATTAGCTGCCTCAAACGGTCATTTACATAAAGAGGTTTTGCTTCAGAAGCTCCAGAAGAAAAAGGAGAAGAAGAGGCTTTTCCTAGAAAAACTGATGTGAAGACTTGCATAGACACCAGCTGTGGCTGACTCCCAGATGACACCCTCTGCAGTGCAGACGGAAAAACACACAGCAGGTGGGGTTATAAAGTGATTTGGGTGCTCCAAAAGCCAAATGCTGCAAACTTTTTTACAGACTTTACAAAAGCAGAAGCAAGGATGATGAGATGAAAGGAGTGATAGAAAGGTGATGAAGGCGATGAGGGTTAAAGGATTCAAGGTGGAGGAGGGCTGTGGTACTGCAGAGGAGAGGAGAGCCAGGAAGGGAGTGGAGATGTGAAGAAGATGAACAACAAACACAGATGATGATGGACAGAGGAGGAGGCTAAGGACAGGCAGGATGGGGAGTGAGTGATGGCCAAGGATCGGGGTGAACGGTTCAGGAGTGACCGGGAGCTTTGGTTAGGCACGAGCAACATATCCCCCGGTCTTTACCCGACTCTTCAATCACCCAGCGTGACAGACACACAAAGGCTCGGTTTGATGCAGAGCTGTCAGTCGTCTACTGAGCTGTTAATCACGGAGATCTGCAAGGGGCAGATCTCTTAACGTCGGAGAAGGCGCCTGGCAGCAGCAAATGAGCCCCAGACTGCGACTCCCACGCAACCGCATACCTCTAAAGCCCTGCCAATGCCTTGATACACCTGCAATCACCCTGCAGCAAATACCAGGATCTCCCTGGTGCAGGCAGCCTGTGTGTGTGTGTGTGTGTGTGTGTGTGTGTGTGTGTGTGTGTGTGTGTGTGTGTGTGTGTGTGTGTGTGTGTGTGAGAGAAAGAGAGAAAGAGAGAGAGGTGACAAAATGCCAGGGGAAGAAAATGAAGAGAGGGGAGAGAGTGTGTGTCTGTTATCTTTCTGTAGGCTGTGGGCACGCGCTCAGTGAACTCTGCTTGATACAGAGATACTGATGGGAGAGGTGGCGTTGAAATATGACAGCCCTCACTTGTTCTGAAGCCTGCCCTTGGAGTAAGCCCTGCAAGAAATAGAGAGATCAGTCTCACTTTCTCTCAGCAAGCCCCACTCCACACACACATACACACACACACACACACACACACACTAAGATGGAACTCTGTTAAGATGTGATTAGGCTGACTGTCAGCTGTGAGGGGTCCTATCAAGGTTCAGTGCACGCCAAGCGCAAACAAACGGCCGTCTTAGCCGGCCTGTCTGACAATCAGCTAGTAGAGGCATGTCGAAGCTGGAAATAACAGCCCGCCCTGACTTACAGCTGGGCCGACAACGACTGGTGCTTTGCCAACTAGAAGAAGAAAAAAAACACAATGGACCTGGAGCGCATGTTGAAAACAAGAAAGAAATACCTGCATCGATCACCCTGGGTGAGGAAGGTATTAAGAGAGACAGGCCTATTTTGGAGTTGACAGACCAGGGCATCTGCTTTGGCTCAGTGTGAACAGTGTGTACCCTTTTTCCTAAAAGGGTAAAAAAGGTTGTTACATTGTTTTGAACAAGACTATGAGTGTTCTGAGAAGGCACTGCAGTGTTTTTTTTAGCTATGGTAACA
This sequence comes from Etheostoma perlongum, assembly GCA_026937815.1. Taxonomy (NCBI): domain Eukaryota; kingdom Metazoa; phylum Chordata; class Actinopteri; order Perciformes; family Percidae; genus Etheostoma; species Etheostoma perlongum. The sequence goes on from CM049371.1 coordinate 35,015,797, forward strand.
TGCTCACAAATGACAATGTTCACATGCTGCTGGTTAGCAAGCATAATCCATGTTCACAATTATATGTAATGTTTTAGCATGCTAACATTATTTAGTTAGCACTAAACTCAAATTACAGCTGGAATGCTGATAGTTTGGCAGGAATCTTTGAAGATTTGGACAATTTACAAGATTGACCTGATGGTGCTCTAGGGAACGTTGTGGGGCCACTGAAGTTCAAAATTCATTCTCAAGGGGGACATGATTATCTGAAAGAAATGTTGTGGCAATGTTTCATAGTTGTCAAGACATTTCACTAAAAAAACAAAAAAGGTCAAGAGGTTTGCCAATAGCAATTAAATGGCAATCCATGCAAGATATTTTAGTCAGGACCAAGGTGGTCCGACTGATTGACCCAGCAACAACTCTACCCAGGTAGTGGTTTTAGTCTTTTGATACTATTGCCAACCGTTCGTGCTTTTCAATATCAATACACAAACAATAATTTTTGTGAAACCTCACATTTAGGAGTATTACCATGTTTACCTAGCCTGATGTGGTCATACTCAGATTCTAGTCTGAATATGAGGCTGATTCTGCTCCACTGGACTGTGATTATGGGGTGTGTTTCAATGTGTTACAATTGGATAGACCTACAACTAATCAGAGTAACAGAGTATGTGGCGTATGTTGAACTTTTGCCGAATCCTGTAGGAAGCACGGCAAAAACATCTTTTTGATCGAGAAATGGAGTGATTGTGGTTCTCTGTTGCTCTTTTAAAATGAATGCGCTGTCGATATCTTCTATAAGAGACGCCATGGAGGAATCTACACATCTCAATTCTCCAGCGGCGGACATCTTTGTTGTAAACAAATTCAACGCAAGTGCTCTTTGGTGATGTGGTTGAAGCCCATATAAACTAATTTGATTGGTCCAAACAGCTCTGGTTTGAGCCTAGCTGCTCCACAACGGATCAAGTCCAGACAAAACTTCCCCACCTCAAATCTTGTGGGCGGGGCTAAGTTCGGCTGGCATCCAGGCTAGTGTTTACCATGCCTACAAAACCCTTTTCATATTTCGGAATCAGTGAAACTGTGTGCACCTTTCAAAAATGAATGAAGTCTAAGATTATCAAAATCCGGATTTAATGATTTAATCATGATTGCAAGCACATGATGCCAATTTTAGAAAGTTTTTCATGCTAGATGCTACGTAAACATTTCTGGTCGGTACTAAAATATATATATATTGATGTTCATAACCCATACCCACATGAGGGAGGATTGCAAATAAAAACAGTCCTTAATTTATGTCTCTTTGTTCCAGTCTTGGTCTCTTTATTTCTCTGCTGCAGTAATGCTTAGGGTTGATGGTGCTCCCCATGCTAAGATAATCAAAGTATGTCATTATGAACCAATATGGACGGGGATATTGAGTCCCATCTGGAAATGAAAGCAGGACGGAGAAATAGAATTCTCACATCAGCTCAGCAGTAAAATTGTTGCCCCACTGAGAGATAGACATCATAAGCTGGGCTGTAGGGCCATACATATGTATTCTACAAACATTCGCTCTCCCTCTAACACACACATGCACACACACACCAACACACACACACTAAATGCATGATTTCAACCAGCAAACACAGGGATAAATCCGGGAAAGCATGCAAAATGTGCATGCACAGCCAAATTGTACAAGCATGCTTTCACCTACACACATTCAAGCACAGTAAATACACACCTTCATAGTCCGCACGGTGTTCAATGAACACGGTATGTTTATGTATGTTAGCCGAGCCGAATTATTTGTGCGTGGGCCCCAGCTTGTGGTGTCTGGCTCACAGCATGCTGGTAAACAGCATGCAGCCGAGACGATGTGGGGACTCCAGGCTCCGTGATTCATGCAGACGGGTTGATTAAAGAGCAATCGCTGCCCCCGCAGTGCGAGAAAGGGTGGCATAATCACCATAAGAAAATACTGTTTGGTAGTATAAATCTCAGCACGCTTCAAGTTATGAAAGTGTTGAGAGGGGCAAAAAGTTATCAACTGTCTCAAGTTGCCAAAGAGGCCAATGATTCCCGTTGAGTGGCCAGATAAATAACGGCAGTGTATCTAACTGGGTGTAATAATCACTGTGTTCACATGGAGGGCAAAACCGTTTAGCACATACGTAAACACTGATGCCATACACAACTTTAAAGCTGCTTTGTCAATATTTTTTACGATCCCCCAAGGGTATTTTGTATTGATACACCCACAGATGTATCAGCAAACTCTGCAGTTCCCCTCAGCTCTACTGAGCATTTTAGCATCTTTAAGCTCATTGTTTTGGTTTTCAATTGCCCATAACTTTAATGTTTTGATTCACTCCCACTCCCACTCAGCATCTTCAGCAGCAGTGGGCAGCTGTTTTCAGTTGTTGGAAAAGTGCTCATAAACCAGCTGTACAAAACCTACCAAAATACCTAAAATGTACTAAATGCCCAACAGACAAAGTAAAAACAAAAAAGCTAGCTAGTATTGGATCATTTAGTAGATAATAAGAAGGAGTTGGTGGAAACCAAACCAAAGCTAAAAGGAGAGAGAATGTTGCATTTGTGAAATGGACAAAAACAACTCCAGCTAAATTAATGCTTATGTTGCTCCATGTCTGCTAGATGCGTAAACAAGCCACTTGGGCCAACTTGATTAGACTTGATCATGTGTCACTGTTGTGTTTAAGCAGACCAAAAACTAGAAAATGCATCTCCTGCAGAAAATGCATGTAAAAGCTGAAAAACTAATTTGCTAAAGCGAAACTGGGTTGCTGGCGTAATTGATGATGCAGTGAAAATAGCAGTAAAAGTGGGAATGGTTTTAAGTAGTAGGAATTGCAATTAAATGTTAAATAATACCAATAATGAATTAAACAGAAGTGGAATATTTGAAGGTTCTTTGAGAAGAAAAGTCATAATATAGTATGTCAATGAAAAAGTAATAGTATATTTTATTAAAAAAGTGATAAAAAAGTCATAGCATCATCAAAAAATCATAAAAGGTCATGGTATAGTATGTCAAAAAAATCATTAAAAGTCATAATATAGTATGTCAAAAACATCATAAAGAGGTATAGTATGTCAAAAAATCATTAAAAGTCATAATATAGTATGTCAAAAAATCATAAAAAGTCATAATATAGTATGTCAAAAAATCATAAAAAGTCATAGTATAGTATGTCAAAAAAGAATCATGAAAAGTCATATAATAGTGTGTCCCAAAAATCATTAAAATAGTCATAGTATATTACGTCGAATAAAAGTCATAGTAAAACATGTTGAAAAATAGTCATAGTATAGTATGACAATAAAAGGTCGTATGATAGTATGTCGAAAACATCATAAATACAGTCTTAGTATAGTATGTTGAATAAAGTAATTGTATTGTATGGCGAAATAGTCATAGTAAGTCATAAAAAGTCATAGTATAGTATGTAAAAAAAATCATAAAAAGTCATAATATAGTATGTTGAAAAATGTCATAGTCTAACATTTTGAAAAAAGTCATTAAAAAGTCATATTATAGTATGTCAAAAAAATCATAAAAAGTCATTGTAGAGTATGTTGAACAATGTCATAGTATAACATGTTGAAAAAAGTCATAAAAAGTAATAGTATAGTATGCCAAAAAAATCATAAAAAGTCATAGTTTAGTATGTCAAAAAAATCATAAAACGTCATATTATATTACGTTGAATAAAAGTCATAGTAAAACATGTTGAAAAATAGTCATAGTATAGTATGTTGATAAAAAGTCATATGATAGTATGTCGAAAACATCATAAATACAGTCTTAGTATAGTATGTTGAATAAAGTCATAGTATTGTATGGCCAAACAGTCGACACAGACACAGGACTGCATTTCATAAAAAGTCATAGAGTAGTATGTCAAACCATTCATAAAAAGTCATAGTATAGTAGGATACAAAAGTCATAACATATAGTGACTTTAATTTGGATATCTGACATCTGAGCTATGAATGCAATAAAATGCACTTGGCATTGAAATACATTCATCAAAAAAAGCTTTTTAGATATCTAGAAGTTTTTTGACCTGCCAACCGCTGGCTCAAGGCTTGCTGGGTAAGACTGACATGGTACAAAATGAGAATGTTTGGGGCTGCAACCTACGCTTATTTTCATCGTTGATTAATATGTTGAGTATTTAGTTGATTATTCGATTAGTTGTTTGATCTATAAAATGGTGAAAAATGTCGATCAGTGTTTCCCAAATCCCAGGATGACGTCTTCAAATGTCTTGTTTTGTTCACAACTCAAACATATTCCATTTTAAAAGCTGGAATCAGAGAAGTTTTAATTTTTTTGTTCACTCAAAACAATCGATTATCAAAATAGTTGGTGAATAACTTAATAGTTGAGAACTAATCGATTAAATCTCTGCAACTATGCTTGCATGGTCAATGAAAAACGATCTAAAATGATCTCTTGATTTAACAGTATTAGTATGAACAATGTGCAAAGGAAACCTTGGAGTTTGCTGTTCTTTGTTGTTTACTGAATGGGACTGTGGCCCCTGGAGTCCTCCGGCCAAATCTTCGCCACATCAGAGCTGCATTCTGAACACACCTACACTGTTCTCCTCACGCTATCGAGACTGCACCCACGCTAACCCTGCAATCATCCTCTTCTCTACCTCTTCGGCCTACTCTCCCCCCCCTCCAGGCCCACAGACAACACAGGCTACTGTTCCCCTCAGTGTGGCTGTGGTAGATAGAGAGAATGCAGGAAAGAAAAAGAAGAAAAGCCAGATGGATATGATGATCAAGTTGTATTAACCATAAGCGTACAGGAGAGCAAGCACTTACAACGTGACTGGATAAAATGTTTTACGTACACAGAGAGGCATGTTTTCATAGCGTTAAGGTGACTTAATCCAAATGATTCAGCAGCAGTAAACATAACAAGCGGAGAGAGTGTGTGTGTGAAGGAGGAAGTGCAGAAGGCATCTGACCATTGATTACTAATGCCTCATATAAAATCTCATAACGTGGATACAAGGGGGACTGGCACAATCCTATGGTATATCCAAAAAAACATAGAAATAACATCTCACACATCCACTGTACACCTGACAAAATGTAAAATCATATATTACCAACCATAATAACTTAAATAAAGGAGAATGCAAACCAGACGCCTTTAAAAATACAACATATAAGCAAGCTAAAACGCTACTGTCCTTTCCTGTTTTCATGATGGCTTGTAGCTTTAGAGGTTTCAGAAGGAAAACACTCGACAAAACGACAACACATACATATTTATATGTACATATACTGTATATATACAGTACATATATTACATCAACAAGTCTTCAGATGCTCTGTGATTTGCATTGTCTTTCCTGTTCCAATGTGATCGATGCCGTGATGACTTGACCGCTTGACCGCACACTGTCTTCTTTAATGAAAAAGAGTCCATTGTTTCTCTGTCTTTGTGTTTTTTTTAACTTCTTTTCAAAACTCATTAGTCAAGTACTCCAGGAAGAAAACACACAAGTGTTGAACCCAGTTCTGTGTGTTGTGATTAATGGCTCCCAAACTGCCTTTGTGGTGTTGTATCCCAACAGAGGCCCCGGCGCCGCAGATTCCGAGGTATCAGTGCTCTATTGCCTCTTGCTGGAGCAGGACTTGCAGCACTGCTGTCCATAGAACTTGTGGTTACAAACGCCATGCTGGGGAACCAAGTGACACCAGCTGAAATGGTCCATGCATTGTTCATCTGCCAAGAAAACAAAAAAAAAAAAAAGCATGATAATATAATTTTTTTCTGTTTATACATTTAACATTGTTTTTTCAATGGGTGATTTTCAATGTATTAAATAATTTGTCTGCCAAGAAATGATCAGAAAATCAAGAAAAATAGCCATCAACATTCTTCCCTCGGAGAGAAATGTACCTTTCAGAGTTGGTCCAGCAGCTGCGACCCGGCTAGGGCGTTGTGCCGGAGCCGGGGGAGCAGCGGGGCAGAAGTGTGTGTTGCACGCCCTAGAAGTGACAGGCCTCTGGTGGGGCAGGCAGCCAGCTGCGGGGCGACCCTGCCGGAGACACTGGATGGACCGAGTCTGGACTCCTCCCCCACAGGACACAGAGCACTGAGACAGAGGTTGGAGAGAAACAGCGGAGAGAGAGGGAGAGAAACAAATGGGAAATGAGGAGAAAGACACAGGGATATTAATAGGAGAAGGAGATCAAATGCTGAAGCGCACGGAGAAACAAATATCATCATGAAAGGCAGCAGAAGAGGGATGGAGGAAAAGTCTACACAGAGATAAAGACCAGATGAAGAAAACAAACACCCCATCCAGCATGTACTTGCCCTCCAGCGAGCTGTCAGGAGATATCTCCTCTGGTGGAAACATACACGGATCACAAGATTGAGATGAGCAGAATAGTAAGACTGTGCTATATGAGGTTGCCCTAAAGTGTTTTTGCATAATAGATTATATAACTATAACACATAGCTTACACAACCTTCCCAGATAGACTCTGTATCAGAGTGGAGCTTTTGGATTGCATCTGAGGCCCATTCCGCACACAAGAACTATGTCTATGTCTGTGAACTACCACCACCTACACTGTTCAGTCTGCCTCTGAGGTCTTTTTTGGGGAAACGTAGATATTAGAACACAAGAGCCACTCAAAGCCATACATCTTGCATTGATTGATTGTTTTGGCTCATACGTAGTGTTGCTTTCCTCATCATGCCTAGGGCTCCCAGAGAAAGAGGCCCGGTGAACAAAAATCAATGTAGTGAGAGAAAAGTTAACCCGACAAAACCCTTTACAGTAGATTTGTCCATTTCGAAGCAACAGATTGCACAATGGGATGTTTTAGCTACTTTTGAAGATGCTATTGGAAGCAGGGCATAACGCACACTTCGCACGACTTCATGACTTCATTTTGAACATTTTTACTTCTACAGTCCCATTGCAATCACGCTTCTTCTTTGACTTGGTTTTCAATTGACCATTCCCTAAAAGCCCCCCCGCCCCAGTTACTGGCGCTACACCTGCCAAGCTTTCTGTTCTTGCACTTAATCACTTAACCACATGAAATGTGTAGTCATGTTTGATGTCAGAGATAGACAGAAGAAGGCTAATTCCTAGCCAGTGACCGTCGATATTGCCACCTGGAGCTGCTACTGTCCCCGGCAGATTTTATCAGCTGTAGCTAGCTAGTTTGTTAGCTAAATTCTTTAGTTGAAAATGCCGTGCCTGGCTGACTTTAAATATTTCCAGCTCACTTGGTTTAAAACAAAAATGTTGTCAAATGAGACAAATATGTGCTTCATTGCTACATTGCCTACATGTTGTTATGCTAAAAGAGTAAAAGGCTAAAAGTACATTACTGTGCTACATCCAGAACCGGCTCCCACGCAGTGGATGTGCTAGTCATGATCTGAGCTTTTTTTATGTAACATAACCAACCTGTAACCTCACAAATGAATGTTAGTTACCTGTTGATATGCTGCTTGACTTTGGAAGTAACGCTCAGTTGCTTATGTACGCTGGTTAGCGGGATAGGCCAAACGGTCACAGCTTATTTTAGAGCAGATGGATATGCATAAACTCACAGTTTAAACTTTTTTCAACTTTTTCTCGTTTTTTTTTTGTTATGGAAGGAATCAAAAGAAAGGCCCTCCACAGTAACAGCCCCATGGACACCACTTCTACATGTGGAGGAATACAAAGCTTCAAAGTCTTGAATGACTGCAGCACTCCACCCAAACACAGATACATGTTCAGGTTACTGATGTGAGATTTAACGTCTTGTCATGGCTATGATGTCAAAATGTAGTTTGAGCATTCAGTCATGCGTTACATGTCCCGGGATTCAATTTACCGGTAAATCCGTCTAGTGTACTTCCCAATTGTGCTGCTTGTGGCTTCGAAATTGGAAGACTGTCAGCTGGAACGCACAAGTAGCACTAAAAGTCTCTTGTGTCGACAGATTATGATCAAAGCCTGATCAAATGTACCTGTTGCCAGGGAGATGAGTACCAGCCTAAGACCACAGCACTGGAGCTGGTTCTGCCAGGGACGACCCGAGGGAGCTCTAGGCACGGACCTTGGTTGCAGCCCTGCTGGAGATCCACAAGGGGTTTAGCCATATTCCTGCACCTTCGTATGGGGAACTCCATATACCTGTGAGGGAATTAGCCAGGTTGTCAACTTAAAAATGACTATTCCTACAGAGTTTCAGATTTTTGAAAACATTTGGAGGCGGAAGACGGTACACAGCTGACACAGTGGGGTCTTAAGTGTCTGTGCAGAACTGTTAGTGTCTTGGTGTGAAGCTGAAGGCACATACCCTCCCTCTGAGTCTCTTTCCCCACAGCGAAGCTCTCTTTTCTGGATGCCTGAGCCACAAGAACTGGAGCACTGGAACAGAGCAGGCAGGAGGGACAGTCTTAAAAAATGAAATATGTGAGTGTATGTGTTTGTAATGCAGTGGGTTTCCATGGCAGAAGACACCACAAGGTCACCTATGGTTGTAGTAATAAAGCCAAAATACTAAGTGCTCTACTGAGTATTTTTCAGTCATTATATTTGATGAGTGTATATGTACGTGTGAGAGTGTCAGTGAAGTGTCTGGCTCTTTTTCAAACTCCAAGCCTCCATTCTGAGAGCTAAGTACCTTCACTGTGTTTTATCTTCCCAGGCCTGTGCTGCTACTCCTTACACTCACCGTTTTCATTCTATATTCAGCAACATGAAGGATTCAGCGTGTACCTCAGTGCCCTCTCTCACACTTTAACCACTCCACTTCACGGCACCAAGGAAGGTAAGAGTTCACAAATATTTGGCACAAACACTAAACGAATATGCTATCTGAAATTATGATTAATGGCTAACATGATGTAGCTGTCAAATACTTAATAGTACAGATTTCTAGATGAAACTCAAAAAATGTATGCAACACCTCCCAATTGTTTCGAGGACTTTGATTAGCTTTTGAAGGGAGCCAGCATATCTTTTAGGTGAATCCTAGATGGAGTTTGTTATCTGACAACATCATTTGTTGGCTTGAAACACTTCATAATCCAATGATTAAACTGTCTAAACTGCTGAGCAAAGCTTGTAATATAATGTGGAAATTACAGCATGTTGACCTTTACCCTCTCTATGAGGGGGAAAATGAGGGGGGTTGACAGCCCGCGTTGCAGATGTACAAATGTTCTTGTTATTACTTCTCGTTATGTCATCATCAAATATCTTGTTGAAAAGATTACGTTCCATGTTACAATGAGTATTTTTTCTTCTTCTTGTTGGCAGTGAAAGAGCGACACTGAAGTCATTCTTAACCCTTGTGTTATCCTCCTGGGTCAAAAAGATTAACTCTTTTTTTTTGTAATCTTTTTTTGATATTTGACATTTTCAACGCATTATTTATTTATTAGCTTTACACTACTTTTTGGAATCCATGGTCAATAACCCTCATTTGTATAGACTTATACCTAATATTTGAGCTAATAAAGCAGAAATGATGAGTTATTTTGACTAATAGTTAAGATCAGAGGAACGTGAGTTGAGTGGATGGGTTTGGTCAGGATGCTGATTTGAAACCATTTCAATTTACACCCAAAATTCAATGAAAGTGATTCATTGTATTTGCAAAGAGCGTTGCATGGAATCCGTCCTGTTTTTGTGGTAATTTGGTTAAAAAGAATGCCATATTTCTGATATAGACATTTTCAAATTTGACCCGAGGACAACAGGAGGGTTAAAAAAGGAAGATGAGTTTGGGCGACCGGATACGGTCAAAGTTTAATCTATCACCCAGCGTTGCTCTGGTTGGTTGGAGCTCTATCTTACTGCGTGCAGAGGGAATCTGAAAGACAACCGTTGATCCCGCCGGGTCTGGCTTGTCAGGCTAATGTCATCATACATAAAAGTGAAAAATACCAATCATGATTTCTCAGAACTCAAGATGACATCTTCACACTGTCTGTTTGTCCAACCAACAGTTCAGAACCTATTTAATCAATCAATCAATCAATGATTACAATTTTGAAAATGTTTGCTTGATAAATGAATCAAATATCAAAAGTGTAAACAGATAAATTGACTGATTGTTTTAGCATTAGCTACATCTGTGTGACACTTTTCCATCCTATACTACTGACACTTAGCTTAACAGAATCACAGTGCCAATTATTGTAATTTCTGTTTATCAACCATTTTTAGTTATTCCTTTTTTTCCTCTACTTCCAGTCCAGTTCATCCAATTCCCTATATACCAGTTTGCCTTTCAACAAGCTCAGTGAAGGGATGTGCTGTTGAGCACTGCTGATAGTTTCCGGAGTCTTGATGTTGCACGGAATTTTGGTATATTGAGGTTTATTTTATTATTTTTTATCTACCTTTTAGTTAATCATGAAGAGATGATGAAGCCAGATGTGGCTGCCTTCAAATCAACCAACATCCTCTTAAAAGCTCACTAAGTTTTATGGTTTCTGTCACTTGTTCCATGTAGAGGGAGCAGATAACTTAAACGACTTTTTCCCCCGGCTCAGTTCTGACCTTTGGAACAGATACAAGAAAAAGATCCTGGGAACGAAGATTGTAATACTATACTACAATACTATTTACTTACGATACTATTTACACTGATATAGGTCAGAGGGTAAGATGGAGGTAGACCTTAAATAGCCTTGTATATGGAGATATGCCAGTGTTAAAGTCTCTGTGTTGATAGAGAAGGCCATCCAAAGTGCACAATAGTAAGTGAGGGCTTTCATACCATGAACCACAGAGCTCCATGGGAAGAGTGTCCAGTGCAGGTCAGCTT